>JBAJNP010000392.1:0-99731 GCA_036877545.1 Yasuhikotakia modesta | reverse complement strand
ATTACTAAAATACATTTCCCTAAATATCAGTTTTGAAAAGAAGGTATTTGTCTAGTTTAGCTCTAAGCTTGTGGAAAATTTAGAATGGCTTACTGCACCATTAAAAGTTACATAAAAAACAACAAAGGTTCAAAGTTCTAAATGCCTGAAACAGCTGTTTAGTGTCATCCCAAACTAAACTCCAGACATAGTTTCGCTTCAAACTATTCCAAACAGGCTGTCTTCGAATCTATAAAATATCAAAGACTATGGTGCTGTCCCACGTTCCCTGCGCGGGGCGCCAGAAGTGGAAGCCCCTTGAACGCGAGGCCATACACAGCTGTCGTGTCATGCGCTACCCCAGACTGGCCAGCGTACTGACTAATCCCATTCCGGAATGCATGGAGAATTCCGAGGCCATGCTTGTGGCACGCTCGCCACACATGAGGTCCCCCGGTTTCCAGGCCTGGTAGACTTGGAACAGAGTTTGGCTATGGTACAGTTGAGTCTGGAGGGAGCATGTGGTGCAACACGGGGTTCAGAGGGGGTGTTTAACCCCCCACCCCTCACAATTGGCTCACTAGGAGAACAGGTGCGACCTGGCTCAAAGGGTTCAGAGTAAAATCTGAGATTAGAAGAGGCTTTAATGGAGATTTTATTATCAACACATAGTGATGCCCAGCTGGGGGACCATGAGGTTGTTTTATAGCCCTACACAGACAGTGTACAATGTCCCCTTTGGATCCAAAGCCAAAACAAAACTGTGCCAGCTTGGATCTCTCTCTGTAAGCAATAACCAGATGGATTGTCTTTAGAGAAGAGACCCCGTCTGCACAGAGGATAGCTGCAGGTCGTGAAGTAAATCCTAACTGCCATGAGAATGATGGGTGAAGAACTTGCTACAAACAATTTACATTGACCATCACCTGGGCTTAATGTCAAGGTCACTTGAACTACACAATGAGTGACATGTCTGATATTTATTGAGAAAGGAGTGAATCCTGTATAATTTCCTGTTGGTTACACCAGTTTATACCAGCCTCACATAAAATATATTAGTATGAAACAATTATGCATTTTTTTTATAATATATGCAGCACATATGTTAAGGTGATTGCAAAAATAAGACATGCCCACACATGCACACTCAAGTTTCTGATGGAAATGGGGGAAGTTAAGAAAATAAATGCACATAATAAACAACACATTAAGCCATAAGCTTAACTGCTGCCTTTTTAGGTAAAATCAAAACAGTGTCAACATTACAACCTCCAGTGATGAGTTCTCTGCACTTCAACAACTTTAAATTAAATTAATGACAGAGGAAAATTAAAAACAGAGCAGAAATAACAGAAATTAATGTAACAAATTAAAGGGCTGGACACAAAGAAAAAATGACGCCTTTGAAAATCTGACTCGCTAGACTCTAATGGCTGTTGATTTTTTTTTCTGTTGATTTTTTACTGAAGAAAACACAGTTTGGTTAATTATTGGCCGCTTGCAGTTTGGTTAATTCATTTCTCACCTCTTCTCAGTATGAGTGGTGTCATATGGGCTTCTGTGTTGGTTTATCACCAGATTCTCCGGTGAACCTAATCAGGCACTGATGCAGGGGACTGTGTCATTACAAAGAGAAATAATTGGATCTTTGATTTCAAAACTGGAAGCAAAACTAATTGCATGAGTTTATCGTCACCTCTCCTGTTTTTTTTCACTTTCTATAGCTCCTAAAAAACTGCAAAGGAAACTGAGGCTCGTTTTCTTCCTCTTGTGAAAGAGCGGTTGATTTTATTGCCCGTTGAAGTCTTGGTGACCACAGGCAAACGGCTTTGAATGAAAAGGGCAAAAAGCAATTATTCGATTTAGGATGGCATTTGGATACACAACGGCCAAATGAACATTGATTAGGGAGAGAAAGGCCCTTCGGGACAAATAAAAAGAAAAGCTGTTGACAAGTGTTAGCTCACAAAGTAAATAGGTGAGGTCTTGCACAGCTTCGAATACTGCTCTCTGTTTTCTCAGGTCCTGCTGACATTTTCTTCACCTCAACACTAGAAGTGAGAAATAATCTGGACCGATCGATTCAATGTTGCCGCTGTTGTTTTTGTGGTTTTGCCTTTCGTCTGCTGGGAGCCAAGGAAAACCGAAACTCTGGAAAAAAACTCTTTCAACAGATACATCAATACACACAATACACATTGTCTGCTTGTCCTGCTCTGTTTCTAATTCAGACCGTTTCTTTTTCACTTTCTTCCTGTGTAAATGTGGCTTTCAGCACTGTAACGGTGTGGAAAGCTGAAAAAAACATTCTGATTTCTTCAGAACCTGAATGACGTGAACGCTGGCAAAAATAAGCGATTTAAAAAGTAAATGAATTTCTCTCTCTCTCTCTCTCTCTCTCTCTCTCTCTCTCTATATATATATATATATATATATAACAAAACAAACGTTTCTAAAAATATATCTTAACTGTATTTCACAGGAATTAAATATTGGAAAAATAGGTAAATGATGAAAAAATGTCATTTTTGGCTGAACTGTCTGTTGGCTGAGCTATCCTT
Source organism: Yasuhikotakia modesta (assembly GCA_036877545.1). Classification (NCBI taxonomy): domain Eukaryota; kingdom Metazoa; phylum Chordata; class Actinopteri; order Cypriniformes; family Botiidae; genus Yasuhikotakia; species Yasuhikotakia modesta. Next base: position 97,191 of record JBAJNP010000392.1, on the reverse strand, counting down.
GGCTGATACTGTAATATCTGTAGGCTTTTCTATGTGTTTCTGTGGCCTTTGATTCCATGTTGCTCGTACCACTGAAAACATGAGTGATTGTTCTTTAATAGAAGAATGCGACTGACCCAGCAGTACAAATAGGATATTCTGTTCACTAACAAAACCTACACTTACAGACAGATAAGGATAGGGTACAGAGAAAACAATACTGCTATATGCCTGTCAGATTGTTGGTTTTTTTCCAGACCGGGGCCACAGACGGCAAGCCAGGTGGTAGTGATGGCCTGGCAGAATGGGCCATGCCAACACTCAGGGGACCCGTTTTACGATACCATGCCAGGACTTTTAATCTGCCCGCATACATGGCACCCATTTGCACGCATGTGGTGGCTAGTCCCTTCAGGGCAGCGTATATTAAGCTGGCACGGACAGTAAGTGGGGTGACATGACACAAGGACAGCTGCTGAGGGCACGATTGCTTCAGCTTGTTGGGATTTTTGGAGTGTTGCCACTCAGGTTTGAAAGCAGCAGGTAGACTTGATAGAATCTGAATTCTCCTGCTGGGGGAGAACAGCGCCGTGGGAGAGAAACAAAGATTGTGGGTGTATATTTGTCTGTGCGCACATGCCTAACATGCGGTTCCTGCTGTGATTGATTTATGTCTGCGCACAGACATGAATTTGATTTGAATTACATGAGTCCCTTGGGATCCCCACAATGCCAAGCTTCCTCCATCCAAACAGCCCATCATTCTTTTGGGCAGGCTTTATCTTTACCATATTGTCAGATAACAGCATTTCCTCCTCCTCAGTGCAATTGAAATGTACTATGAGAGAACTGGCCAGCGCTGACCTGCTTAATGAAATCATTGGACTGACTTAATTGACTTCTTAACTTAGTTCACGTCTTGTTACGTGAACTCAATCTGTGTAGAAAAGAGGCTGTTCTGCTTCTGTTCTCTATTAAACCATTGTTAAAGGAACTGGTAAAATAATAATTCTAGAATTCATCTGCTTAACATGATCAAAGCCGGGTTACCTTTATCAGAGACAGATACAGAAAAACAAAACCTATTTCCTGTCTTTCAATACATTAAAAATTCCAATGCTCACTTACAGTAGGAAATCACAAACGTAATTTACTTTCTTAACAAGCTTCTAGTCATATTGTGCATGAGTCATTATGCTAGGAGAAAGCAAATGTCTGTGTTTTATCAAAACATATTACATTTGTCTGCCCTCGCCTGAGCTAAGCACGCTATTGGATAATTACCCAGCATTAGCCAATAGCGTTAGGTGGTGATTTAGCAAACTTGCCACTTTTCAAAACCAGATATTTCACATTGGATTTTCTATTTGACTCTGAAATATGTCATATTATGGAGGGAAAATGGACACAAAAATGGAAATTCTCCCTCATAAGTTATTCGCCCTCATGTTGCTTTAAGCCCATGTGTGGAACACATAATTGGATGTCAGGAAGAATGTTAGTGACGGACAGCCTCAGTCCTCATTCACTTTCATTTTATGGATAAAAACATTCCAAAAAATTCCCACAGACGAGAAAAAGTCATGAAAGGTTTAAAACAGCAGGAGGGAGAGGAAATGATGACAGAATTTTAAGTTTTGGGTGCAAAACTGTCTCTTTAAGTACATGCTTTAAATACAAACTACTGAAGATCTTAGCTGTACAGGATCTGCAGGACTCTGCTTCAAAAGTGCTCATACATTAGGGGCCAGCTCTGTCATTCTGCCTGTAACACACACACAGCATAGCTGGTGCCAGTAACACTTTTGCTTCGTCAGTAAACAGTCGACCGTCCTTGTCAGTAGGATGTTTATGTTGTTGGCACAGAACCGCAAGGCTGGCAGCAAAGCCCTGTACTCGCTGAGAATGGACCGAAGCATCCAGAGTCATACAAATAATGACAAAGCAAGGGGAGAATAATTGGTGACACTTTACTAAAGCATTTTATCATGCTGCATCTATTCTGAAGCCGTAAGCACGGAACAGCTCATAGATGCTGTTTGCTGAGCCAAGCATCACTGTTGCAGTACTGTTGCTCATTCTTATGATTATTGACTTAATCAAACAAACCTTGAACCATACATTTTTAAAATGTGATGACTAAATCACCCTGCACCGCTTCAAAAGCAAAACTGAGAGTTGAGCTGTGACTCAAAGTGATCGAATAGCTGGCATACAAAAATAACATACGTTTTATGTTTGTATATTTCATACATTTACCTTTGTGTCCCAAAGTGTTGGAAGTGGGCTCTTTTGATTTGAGTGACTATGTATAGTATACACACAAAATACTTTACCAACACCCTAACAACCACCCAGAACATCATTATATACAACCTTTATATACAACTATATACTGTATGCAACACATACAGTTAAGACACTAACAAGATCACTAGCAATGCTTTCTATCCACAAATGACTTCTACAAGGGCAAGCAGCTCTAGCACTGTAGATGACGGTTTCCAGACACTATATAGCGTTGTGTAGGACATGTGAGAGTGCTTTAATTGAGTTTCACTTACGACACTTGCAACTAACCTTTATAACAAGCATTAATGCACTTCATGAATACATCAGTGTGCAAAGCAACAACTTGCCAGCTCTTAGCTCTGTTTATGCAAGGCATATCAGAAGTCTTTGTCTAGCTCATAGAAGGAACTGTCTGGGGAATCTTAAGAACCCAGAGAGTATCGAAGCTCACTGAGATAGCTCAGGAGGTCTTTACTGACCCCACAAACTCATTCTTTCAAGTGGACTGAAGTAGCTCTGCCGAGCCTGGCAAACCAAACGGGAAATTAGAAAGCAGTGTGGAAGAGAGCTTTTGAATAAAAGAGAAGATCACAAGAGCTTTAGGGTGATTTCATACAAAAGCTTCTGGTGGCACCAGAGTCAGTTGTGTACTTGGAAATGATTCACAATTGGTATGAAAGCAATCTTGATGAAGTGAAGTGACATGCAGGCCAACTACAGTGACCTATACTTGGAATTTGTCCTCTGTGTTTAATCCATTAAGTTAGAGCACACACACTGGAGCAGTGACTTGTGAACACAAACTGCAAACCGTGAAAACAATTAGAAGTATGCCAGAAGTGAGGCAAATGTTATGATGCAACATTTTAGTTATAGAGTCAAACATACTTTGTCTATAAATGAACGTTCCTGTTATAGTATCAAACATTGTCTTTGTCTAAGTGTGTCTATGAAAACCTGTCATACCATTTTTTTGTACTATATATATACACACACATATTTATATGCTTATATTTATTTAATATGTAACCTTGTCAGGTCCTGCAGTCCATCTCACAAAGCATGAAGGAAGAAGAACTGATTTATCTTTATAGTGTATTAAGTGACCTCCTATTTTTCCTCCTCTGACACCCTCTCTCTCTCTTCCTTAAGATGACATGTGATCTCAGTCAAGCTGATAAAAGGATGAGATGGGCTATCATACATTCCTACACAAATCTGCTGTAATCCACACACTGTTGTTATTTTGCTCTCCTTTAATCTTCATTCTCTTTCTTTTCTTCTCATCCTCCTCTTTTAGTTTGATAGCGGCCACATTGAGATGAAAGAAACCAGAAAAAACAGACACAAAGGATCACAAACAAACCGCCTCCCTCACTTTCTTCTTCTGTCTGTCTATCTCGCCCACTGCAGTAGATCCATCAGCTCCTGTCTTGGGTGGTGGCCACTGTCACAGGTCGGGTGTTGCAAATGCATTACATCAGATAAAAAGGCTGCCAAATCCCAGGCCTGCCGCCCCATTAGAGATGAACAGATGAGAAAGGGGGATTACACCCTCCTTATTAAGACCAACAGAACGAGAACCAGTACAACCATATGTGTCATGACTATTGTAATCGTATTTGGTTAGAATGAGATGCTGAGCATTGCAATAGAACAGGAAAATATATGAAAAAATAGCGACAGCCCTAACTGATGGTATAACATCTGTCAGTCCCTAAACAAAGGTCTATCACACAGCATACAATAATACTCTGTAATGCCAGAGAGTTTGTATCCCATAGTGCACTCTGACAGGACTGTTGTTGTTTTTCTTTGTGTTCGAACCGATACAGCTGACAGGAAGGCCAAGCAAATGCAAAGAGACTCACATATTTCAGCCTTAGTTATGTTTCTCTTGCTGTTTTTTTGTCCTTTCATATTTAATATGCTTCAGAGGCTTCTCGTTGATGTTGCGTTGCAATGTTGCAATCATTAGAGCAGCGATGGAGATCAAACGATGCACAAAGTCAGACAACATTACCCTCTGTAAACCCATCCAGGAAATCCAGACACACACACACACACACACACACACACACACACACACACATGCAAATATAAATAGATTCTGTCCTTTCTAGACCTTAAAGTAACAGTTTGCCCCAAAATAAAACTTGTGTCACTGTATACTAAACCTTTGCTTGTTCTAAACCTGTATGGAACACAAAAGGATATTTTTTTAAACAAACCTTATGGTTTATTTTTAACCTTCTTTGTGGTTTGACAGCCTTGGGTCACTATGTAAAAATTCTAAAAAAAAAAACCTTTTGAGGTCCAAGGACAAAAAAACACAGAAGTTCAGAACGACATGAGGCTGAGCTCATAACAGAAAACCATGACTGTTGGGTGAAGTATTCCTCCAACAACCTCAGTGTAAAGTCTATTTTCCTGTAGCCCCAGCAGGGGCAGCACACAGGGACTCAACTCTCGAGACAGCCCCGCTGTGAGCAGTTAAAGGGTGTGTCACAGCTGTCGGCGTGAGAGGAGAACTTTTGATAGGGCAAACATAAAGCTTGTCAGAGTCTGCACCCATTCATAGGTTCCACAGCAGGAGAAGCAAGGAGATGCTGTCTGCTACTTGTAATGGATCTACCTTTCAGTCTGACAAATAGAATACACAGTTACAACACAGAGGAAGAGGCAGTCTGACAGCACAGGGATTTTAGGGAGGGCAACTGTGACTTGAAAGTTTTCTACTGCTGTTGTGTTCAAGCTAAATCAATGGAGGCATCAGGATATACTGTACGGTGCAAAAGTCTGCAATCTATATGAACTATAACAACAGCTACAAGATCCTTACAGGAACTAACCCTGAAACTACAGCACAGTAAAAAGTTTTTGCCACTTGTACAAACTGCAATAAAGGTAGAATATTTAAAGTGAAAATAAAAGAAAAAAAATCATTTATAAGTTAAAAACCTGTTAAAAATCATAACAGGTTTAATCAATTAACTTCTCTTAACTTAATTAAATCGATATTTGTTATGCCCACGTTTTTCAATTAAAACAGCTTTTGTCCTTGATACAGAGTTTTAAAAGTAGCTTTGCAGGTAACACGGATTGTTCTCAGTTTTTCCCTTTTTGAAATCCCACACTGACTTCTCAATGATGAGATCAGATTTGTGTGGGCTGTAGCGTCTGTTGTAGGACTCACTGTTGTAAATGAGGTGGGTGATTTCATTCAAGCAGTTCTAATTCGTGGAATTTACAGTATAACACACACATATATACAAAAATATGAATATAAGATTACAAAAACGTGAATTGTTATAGAGCCAAGATTAATTACATAACATATTTAATGTTTCATACCTTGATTTGGTTGTCCAATGGATTGAAAACATGTAAAAGAAGGAGAGAAAAAAACATTAGCGCATAACATCAGACGTGTATTTTTTTGACATTCAAGTCTGCACACATCATTACACCACACAGCAATCATTACATTGCATACTCCAGCTCAAACCCGCAGTGAATACATTAATATCTCTCTTTTACAAAGGCATCACACTGTTCTGTATGACTCCTGTCAAAGCAAACTATCTGTGCTTAATTCAACTCTGGAAAAAAAAGCGTTTAATTAAATTTAACCCAGTCAGTCCCTATTAATCCGCATTGAGGCGTTTGAACTACAGCCCCTTTTGTACCTCCGGGGCCCAGATGTCTCCCCACAGCCCCATTTTTACTAATGCCACTGCATTCAGATCACCCAATGCACCGCCCGGCTTTTCAGAATCCATTGAAAATCGCCTCTCCTGGCCGCAGCTCTCCTTCATAGATCACAGAGATGTCCTCAAGATAGCACCTTTCGGCTGCCAAGACTCCCAGCTCAAATAACTCTCTCTGATAGCTATTCCTACACCAGTTGCATTAAATATCTGACCCTAGTACACACACAAACAGGTACACATTCAAGAACTGATACGCAGCTAATCTCTGGTGAAGGATTGCCAAAGTGTACACAAAAAGAAACAAAACAAAACTAACATTTACGAATGACTCCAGCAGCTTGTCCACTTTCAGCACAACATCAGACATTTCATTATGCCACAAGAAAGTTTCGCTCAAGGCAAGAGGGAAGAAAAATGACTCGGTCAGGCTTGGTGATACAACCTTTTACACAGCCAACAGATGTGAATGTGAGACATTTCTGATAATACAAGCCTGAAGGGACGAGATACGAACCTGCACCCAACATTCCCATGTTCAAACAAAAGCCAACACAGTGCTGAGTGTAAACTAGTGTCTGTTTGCCTGTTTCTCTCTCACCCTGCCATGTTTTAATACACTTGCACTTGCTCTTCCATGTTAGGAGAACTCACAATTGACAGCTGTTTGAAGGATTTTTTTGTCAGTTTCTTTAACTACAGAGAAAAGCATGGTGAGACTCCACTATGAGTCTGTGTGAGTGCCAACCACATCAGACCGACGATCAGACAGCATCCTCCAGCTCTAAAGAGTCCTACAACACCACAGAAGCAGAAGTCTGTCTGATTACTTGCATCAAAAAGATCATTTCAAGCAGATCCATTGTCTGATCTGCCTGGGTATTTGGACAGGAACCAGCTTCTTTTCACCCCCATTTTTGCATAAAGATCTGAGATTGAAAGTGACTTATAATCTATGCTTATTAGCTTCAAAAACAAGAGTCAGTGTTACAGGACAAACTGCAGATAATAGACTCAAGGATCAATGAAGAACCAGACTTTGATTATCGACACATCGAGTCTGGTCCACTCTGCAGCTTATTCTGGCCAAGAACCACCCACTTTTGCAAGAACAGACTATCTGATTGACACAAAAAGCAACCAACCACAGTTTGTTTCTAAATTATGGTTTACTAAAATAGGTAATGTCACAATAATTTGCCAGTGTGTTAAAAACTATAATTTTGCCACCAGTCTCTGCAACAGTCTTTTAAAAACACTGATAAACTAGCATCATATGCATGTTGACTTGTTGATCATAACATCTGACTTTGCAAAAGTAAAAAAAATCATTTCACAGACAGAAAACTAATAAAGCAATGTACATATCCGCCCCAAAACATCAAGATTTTTTGCTACTGTGCATAAACAAAACTCTGAATACTTTTCAAATATTGATTCCACAAACCTTCAGCAAAAAAAAGAAGTAAGCTTTTCTCTTCAAAGCATTTATAATATCATCCTGGTACCTTTTAAACACAGTTTGAGGTCCTGGGAGACTTATTAAACCTGTTCACTCTTAAGTTGCATAGCAGCTGGGCAATCTGATTGGATCACTCCTGCCATTATATTGTGTAATATGTTCTGTGCAATAACACCAAGCACACTGGCAGATGAAATGCTTTGGAGCCAAAAGTGTTCCTAGGAAGGTCGCAGCAAAGTTATTTCAACCACTTAGTTTGGGTTAATTAAGGCAGGTCTTCTCTCTCCAAGGGAGAAACTTTTTAATTAAAGAAATAGCAGCAACGTCTACAGGAGGTCCACTGAGCTATGAACAATACAAAGGTAGAACACAGCTTGATGCAAAAATGCTGCAGAAAGACAAAACAAAAGAAAGGCTTACATATTTCTTACATATTTGCCTGTGCGGATTACCGAGGCAGCTAGCTCGCACTTTACAAGATTTCTGCAAGTATTAAATGAGGATTAAGCTCTGTTTACTGTATTTGCCACCGTTGGTGAACTGTGGGAAGAAAAAACAATGCCATTTTTTTCTACCAAAAGACCTGGAGTCAAAGGAAAACAGCTTTCCGTTCCACCTGGAAACTACATGTATTTTAGCCTGTTACTGCCATGAGCTGAGGCAGATAACCACAACCTCAAATGTCCTCATTAAAAAAAAGAAAAATTTGCATGTTAATGAGTGTGTAATGTAGCATGTGATGCTCAAAGCTAATGAGGAAGGCAACAGTAAAAATGATGGCATGGACAGATTATGCATGTATCATGCATGTAGTTTTGTCATATTAGCCTAATTTGATTTTTACAAAACTTATCTATCAAAATAAACAATTTGTTCAAGACTGTGAAAAACTATCTTGACATAGATGTGGCATAAATCACATTAATGGAATATAATCAGATCCTTATGTGAGAAATTTCTAATGTTTAGACAAGGATGCCAATAAATCATCCCTAAATATTCTGAGCTGAGCGTCTTGTATCTTCTAATCACTAAGATTGCCTAGTTTTTTTTCCTAACCTAGTCTTCACACATTTAAATCTGCAAATCATGCATGGAGCATGTGACTGAGCAGGACCTATCAGAGAGCTCCGTTTCCAGGCTAGCCTTTGTCTGCATGTAAATGATGACTTAATGAATTTTTAGCCTCAGCAAACAGAAATTAAGCCATACCTTATGCAGCATGTCTTGGATAATTGTGCAAAGACTCATTCAGTCAAGTGACAAATTGACACTCAGCAATGTGAATCAATGAGCATGCATCTTTATCAGGGAACCAGGGGGTTGTTAATCCATTTGCAGTCAGAATGGGTGGCCGGACATGCCCAGGGAGAATCTATTTGGCTATTAATCTGACCTTCAGATGTAACAGAGGGACAGTGCGCTTCTATTGGCTTTTAATTACCTGTTTGAGAAAGTCCATTTCTATGAGAATTGATTCTACATTAAGCTCTCTCTTTTCCAAACACAAGAAGAGGTGGCACACCACACATAGCTTCATTTAAAAGATAAAGAGGTTTTATCTTTCACTCTAATTTTCTGCCTCTTTTGAAGGGGAGATAATATTATAACTAGGGTGAGATGCAAAGAAACATATGCATTAATACAACATACACCAAGAGACCCTTTTGCATGTGAAAATTAAACAAATACTGACTGTAATCTTCCTGCATGGCTGCAATTTCCCCACAGTGATTTCCCCTCAGCATTTGTACAGCTCTGTTTGTTTCATTTAACTGATATTTCAATGCAAGCCACAGAAACACAACATCTAAATTCGACTGACATTTTCAAACTGATCCACAACCTTCTGGCCTAACGGTCTTTGAGAATTACAAGAGATTATCACACCTATTTACATCCAAATAAACTGAACACCTTTCCTAAGATGTGGGAACTAAAGCCAGCCAATCTAGCTTCCAGAATCAGAGCTGTGATTGGCCCCAGGGCAAAACTCCAGAATGAAAACCTACAATGCATGCCAGAACACAATGCCATAATAGCTACACACTTGCCAAGGTGCCACTATTTGTCAATGTGCATTAACCTGCCTTGTGGATCTGGTTTTGGCATCACACAGTGCTATTGGGCATTCGTTTGAGCTCAATAGCTATTTGGGCAATAGTGTCACCTGTTCTGTGGAGATTGATGTAGTTTTAGAGCCAAGAAATGATACACTAGCATCCTTCATGTCTATGTGTTACATTATACAATGATTAAGAATTACATAATGTAACAAAAATTCAAGCAATGAATTACATTCAACTCTGACTTATAATCCAATCCAGATTTGACTTTAAACTACAATGAAACATATTTGTCAAGATGAACAGCCCTCTGTAGTCACACTGGTGTAAAATCTTACAAATACAGATAAAGATTCAATTAATGTGGTTGCAATTCCATTAAAATCAGTATTTATTATGTAGCATTTTACAATGGTCTGCTTTTTTGTTTTATCTGGCAACCCTTCACCTGGCGCCTTAATTAACACAGGAAGAGCAGCAGTGTGCAAACTGAATAGCAGCTTCTGTTAGTGTCAGTTAAAGTTATTTAACAGTTTAAATTATACACACCATGTAACCACATTATAATTGCACTTCATCCCCGTGTGCGTTTTTGCATCATTAAATGGTGATCGGTGCATCGAGGTTAGAGAAGTGTGGAACTCAAGGAAGCGATCAGTAGCCAATCATCTGGAGTTTGCAGTGTGCTGTTAATTTTTCAACATTTAATGAATTAGCCACAGATACAGGATATGTTTGCTTTGGACATATCCTGCAACACAAGAATTGTTGAATGCTATATGTTTTTGTTTCTCTTTTTTGTATAGAAGGCAGCAATAAATGCTTGACGGGCTGTTAACTTCACATTATGGACATTATGGAAGTTTAGTTGTTAAGCAAGAGTCATCCATAAGGCTTTCAAGTAAAGGAACACACACACACACGCACACACACACACACACACACACACACACACACACACACACACACACACACACACGGGAAGCCAATGTGCTCTTTTAACTGTCCATTTGATTCCTTCATTTGACTATCATTGTCTTCATTTCGACAGCATTTTATTAACACCCATTAAACAAAATATATACTTGAAATTTGAGTATTGATTTAAATCATTGTAGATAGAAATGTAGTTCATGTGATTTCCTCATCAACTTTTTATACAGTGACTTAAACTCATTGGGTCATGAGGAGAAACCTTTACCACTTCATCACCACATCATGTCAAGATGTTCCTCAAGAAACAATGTCACTCTCCCACGTTCTAAATTGCTGCTTTCAGAGCACTAAACACACAAAAATATAACACGACAATGAGTGAAAAAAACATCTAAATCCTTAAATTACTCTGTGTCTTCAAGGCCTTTAGGTTGAACCACATTTTCCAGATAGTGACAGTGAGTATTTGAGCACTTTGAATGCTGACATTTAGAGAAAAGAGGCAGTTTAACACAATTTTTTTCTCCCGGCAGTGGTCGGCACAGTAATTTACTCCTCTGAGGCAGAAGTAGAGAAGGTAAATAGAAAGTGTGAAAATGGAAAGAGCCAGTCACCTGGTAAACTAGTGATTGACAGTGACCCGCTGTTTCTGAGGTTACAATTTCAATCCGCCTCTCATTTCTTCTACAATAACCGTAATGGAGGGAAAAGTATAACAAAAGATAGATGGTAAAAAGGCAGAGGAACGTTTCTGTTTTCTGATGAGAATAATAGAAAACGTGTGCTATTCTTAAGAATTGTCACCTTAAGGAACAGTTCACTAAAAAATAAAAATTTTGTCATGTCATTTTAACTACCTATGCTGCATTTTTTTCTATCTGTGGAACACAAACAGAAATTTTAGGAGAGTCATTACACGGGTGTTGTTGTACAATGTCTAGTACAGGACATGCACAAAAACACCAAAAAGTGGTCCAAACAACAGCTTTGTGTAAGAAACAGAATCATTATTCGCTGAAAGTTTCCTCTCCACCAAAGACTGTATTTAACTATGCCTGTGTCCGTGATAAATCCTAAAAAACTGTGTTCCACAAAAAAGACTAAAAGCATATGGTTTCAGGAGAACGATTTTGAGCAAATAATGACAGTACTTCTATTTTTAAAGGTAAAATATTCCTTTAAAAGACAGAACAGAGAGGATCTGTGTGAAACAATATCTCAGCGCTCAAGTGTTGTTGAAAAACTGACGTGCTTGACGCAGCATTTGAACTGTCTTGATGAAACTCTATATTAAAGGTGAAAGTGAAAAAGCTTATCAGATGTGTTGTTAACTACATTTCACAGAGCTTTAAATCCATCTGATCACTTTTGACTTGAAGTGCTGTTGAGTTAATCTTACTCTAATTAAACATGCACTCTTCTGCCCCGCTGATGCTTTAAACCTCTCATGAATACAACGTCTCAGCATAAAATGACAACAGACATTAAAATCATGGTCACGCTTTACCATAGGGACAAAAAACAGGTATCGCTTCCTTTGTGTGTGTGAGTGTGTGTGTAATGTGTGTAATAATCTTTTACCCTGTCTCAACTAATGCCCAAAGCAAGACTTGACCAAACAAAGACATTCATTTGGTAACACTTTATTTTATTTTTAATATAATATTTTAATAAATTTTAATATAATACCAATTAATGCACCATTCTATAATTCTAATTCTATAATTAGCACATTGGTAATTAATATTAATCAGTACTTAAGTGTATAGTTACTGTAAAAACACTGTAAATAAAGTGTTATCAAAGCTCTTTAAATAGGCTGGTAAATGGAATTTTATATTGGTTGGTACATAAAGTTTATAATGCTAGAGGGCCTAGGTTAAGATCCCAAACCCCCTGTATAACATTTATACTGGACTATAATCATAACATTTTTATGGCATTAAAAAGCTGCTACACAGATAAAAGATGAGTAGATGGTAACAGAATTATTTTAGTATATCTATTATTAGCAAATTATCTATTATAGATTACAGATTAAGATTTGTAGTTTGAGTGTGTGTGCCTTTTGTTTACCGCCTTTTTGATCAAAGAAAAACTTTCACAGCTGAGGTCAAAAACATGAGCATGTTCTGGAAAGTTCTCTAACCAAAATTCTCTTTTTAGCTTCAAGAATTCTGTTTATTCTGAGGTAACATAAAATAATGAAGACATCGCAGAGACAGATGTACTAAGAAACACAAGATGAGAGCAGAATGTAACCAGTTCTGCTGATGTGACAGCCAGCTACAGAATTTAAAAGTAACTCTGTTTCAAACAAAGTACAAAATCTTGCATCAATCAAAATCTGGTTCAGAGACACATTTTACATGTGTCAACATTTAACATGTTCTGAAAAACACAGATCAACGACAAAACAACACAAACCAAAAGACCAAAACGGCTCCCGTGGGATCTGTCCTGCTTAAGTGCACTCCACACACACACACACACATGCAAGATTGAGGCTGTAGGCCAGGATGGATTTAAAATGTCTCCTGCATTTCTCATCCTGAACTCAATTATAGCTTACAAGGGATGAAATCCCCTGTTAATTGCTGCCTTTCCACATGATGGGAAACATTTTCAGCTTTTAATTCCCGGGCCATGTGTATGTCATTCCACATATATTGACTCCTTCAAATATTTGACGTTTTGACAAATTTATTCAACTCATTTCAGACTGTTGAAAGCAACAGATATATTTACGACAATAGCAACTGGGTTCAGTTTTTCACTTTAAAACTGATGCATTAGGTCATTTCTGGGCAACAGATGGGGGATAGTTTTTTCAACTTACAGACTAAATTTCCTTTACTTTTTAACATTGAACTGTAAAATAAATTGTCCTATCATTCAAAATGCAAATGTCAAATAAATTGCCCAATTAAATTACCACCTGTAGTTTGTGCAGCCAATTGTGAGTAGTCATCATACATTAGGCGGTTAGTGATACTAATACTAATTTGCTGAATTAACTTTACATTTTCTGTCACACCAGCACTGCACCTGTGACTTCTGAAATGACAAAGTCTTACTGCTCCACTGCAGAGAAAACCTTAAAATGATGCCATCATAATGTTTTAGTCATCCGTCCATGTCAAAAGTGCAACATGAAGCTTTCACGGAAGTGAAAGTAAAATTGAGCTCAAATTCACCTAAAACGTGCAAGTAGAATTTGCAGTTTTTGACATTTCTCAAGTGTTTTTTTTTTTTAATTGGCTTGTGTGGAGAATAACCAGACCTGGCAAATCATGCTTTAAATACAAAACTGTCTAACATAATTATATACCTTCGTGAAAGTTTGTTTTTGCCACTTACTCGCATGAACAGTAAATACAAACACTACCTGTAGATCGTTTTCTTTGTTCTGAAATGGGTACTTGTTATAATGTGTAATTTTCAAAAGTTTAAGGTATATGGTGTTAAAGGCACGCGAGTAAACTGAGGTCAAAGTTCATCTGTGTCTGCATATTGATTTATAAGTTTGAGTGGAAATCAGGATTCTTGCAATGGATCTGTTTCAGAGAAGCGCATGCTACTGCCTCGTATTGCCTTGGGGTAACATATATTATTTAATCCAGTTAGTTAAAAAAAAATTTTAAACATGCATGGTTGTGTATATTTTTTGCATTATAGTTATTTGTGTAAGAGTGCAACCTCAACTGTGCAGTAGATCAGGCATGCAACCCAAATATAAAAAATCTTGCACTTTATATTAAGAATGACTTTAAAATAAATGTGAAATAAACAAACCTCCAAGACGTAATTTTTCAGAGGATTACGTTCCCGCTTTTTTCCCCCTCCTGTGAAAAGCTCAGCAGAACTGAGAACGCGGTGCTTTGTGTTGAACCTGATGATGTCTGAAGGTGACGAACACTTCTGCTGTTCTCATCAAGTATTTGACAATTAGAGAAATAGAATGTTGAAGAAACAGGGAGGAAATATGGAAAGTATTTATGAATAAATGCATGTCAATGAATTCATAATTGTGTGCAGAGAGGAGCCGAGTTGATCTCGAGCATCTTTGTGTGCTTCCAAAATTAGAAGAACAAAACAGGCAGATACTGTACAGATAAAGCAACACAATTTTTACCTGATTTGATATAAAGCACTTTTGTTGGATCCTTTTATATTAAACACATTTTGGGATTTTAATAAAACCCATAAATGTATATATTATTACATCACAGCTTCATATCGCTTAGAAATGCAGCTGATTGGAAAAATGGGTTACAAACTGCATCTCACATAGACTTTAAGTACTGATCCAAAACCAGATAATTGCGTTCCAGCCATTATGCACAAAGACAATTAACTGTTTCTGAGCTTTGCCCTTGAAGTCTGTCTAACTAGGGCCAACACATGGAGTGAAGAGTCAGCTTTCCATGTTCCATAAGTGGACTTGACCATTCTAGCAGTGAGCGCCTGATCTCTCTTCTGCAGAAGTGACAGCCCACTCAAGGGTGATGAGGTAGGATTACACCATAATCCCACTCTCAAGACCCACAGAGTTGAAGTAGGTCACCTGTGGTGGGACAGATTACAGTTTTAATCTGACACAGAGGGTCGTAGTGAGAACCCAGGAGAACAAAGGGGTCAAGGCTGGTTAGTAAAACCCTGTCTGCCCCTGCTGGATGATCTTGCAACTATATTATCCAGCATTTTTTCTCTTCTAAAGGCTATTATTTAAATTTAAAAAATGAATCCTTTAGGAAACAGTAAGTGTTTAGCCTGTCCCATATTTTAAAGGGCTCATAAATTTAAAATGGGCCATTTTTCAGCATTTATATTATTGTTTATCTGTGTTTCCAGAGTAGTCACATGACATATACAGCTCTGGTGACTGGCCCAGGTGTGATGAAAGGGAACATTTTCAAATGGTACAGCTCTATCTTCAAAGTATAACTGATCATCTTGGTAATAGCCCACACACATTCTTGCATCAGAAGCAGTTACTTCTGAAGTTTCTTCACTTTTTCGCAGTATGTGGTGTAACATTCTTGTGTGCATGCATCTGCTATGTATAAACTTCAGAGGTTAAATAAATTTAACAAGCAGGCTAAACACCAGGGGTTCTGAACAGGTTGTATGCATGTAGCGAGTTAAAATAAAAAATACAAAAATCAAATGATTTTCATGTATGAGCACTACATTAAAATTCTGAAAGTTTCCACAGTTTACCAACAGGGCAATGGCAAAATAAATAATGCTTTAGCTGAGTTGTCAGTCTAAATTTAATGTGAAGAAATATGAAGCGAAACTAGGCGCTGCAAAATAATACAGGACAATAAATAGACAGCAGATGTTTCTATTTTATTGTCCTCATTTTATAATAATCGTTAATGAAATCAAGCAACTGGAATTGATAAGCGTAATCTAAAGTGAAACCAAAATCATTAAATTCCATACGAATTCCACCTCCAGTGAACCGTCTGTTGCCCAGACACACAAACACTCACACCACCTAATGTCCTTGTCATATGATCCGAATCCTGTTGCTGTAATCCTACTGTGATAATGCTATTGTTTTTTTGTCTTCAACTCTACAGTCCATCTGATTAGGTGGGGATCATGCGGGGATCAGTGACATCATTGCATCAGGTTTATTAATACCCCTTGTTTGTCCTTTTAGTAAATAAGCACTCACTGGATTAACATACAGATAAGGTCACATGACCGCAGCAGCATTATCCTTTATTGAATTGGGAAAAGAGCTACAGCACATTGGAAGAACGGCACACGCTGCTGATTAGAACACACAACACAAGGCATCCATGCAGAGAGCAGATTAATTAACGGACAAACAGGTTTTATCGATTTCTCAGTGACATTGCAGTAGAGCAGAGAGAGAGAGGGTTATCACCTCCCTCATACAGTTCTGAACCGCTGCCATCTTGTGCATTCATTAAAACAACCCGCAAGCCTTTTCCCCCAAATCGCTACCATGTGGTAGTTATTCCACACAACTCCAAAACATTTTATATGCAAAATCCATGACTGGATGTGAAAACCTGCCAAATGTTCCAAATGTATTTAAGCTTTTGTTTTGCAGAGTTGCCCAAGCAGAACTGCGATTCGTTGATTGTGATAAACCGAATGCTAGATTTTATTAAACTCAATATGAAACACTGCTCGCAACCCATTTTACTTCCATAATCATGTTTTACTTATATAATCACATGAATAAAATCAAGTCATGTTTCCTCTGTTGGATATCCTTCATCAGAACATCAGATTACAGAACTAAAATAGGTTGCAAATGACATTTGATGTTGACTGTTCTGAAACGGCCTGTTTTCACTCTAGCATGCATTAAAAAAGTAAACAGGGTAAATGCTGGTATTGTGTTGACATCACGACCCAGTAAAGGCAAAGCAAACTCCAGCCTTTGATCCAACAGGCCGTACTCCCAAGAGGAGGGTCTCAGGCTAGAATAAGTGAGTTTCATTCAGAGCATGACGCCTGCTCTCGGCCCCAGAAGCCCTTCATCACAGCATTACAGGAATAGATTGTCGTCCAGGCCTCAATAGGAACCAGATGCCTAAATTATACCATTTCCTGACGGAATGGCTTCAAGATGGCCCAGTGCTACCGTCTTGCTGTTTAATGTGGGGGCCGGAGTCTGCGCATGAAGGAAGGGTTGGTTAAATAATGTGACGTGGTGTGGTTTCAGGAGCTGGGACTGGGGTAGATGGATTCAGAGCATCATGGGATATCTACTGGAGGTCTGAACCATCTTTTAATGTAAAGCCTGATTTAGCCACACAGACAAGATCTTGTGTTATTTAAATATGCCAATGAGAACAAGCCAGACTGGAAAGGCACAATTCTGAAACGCCAAACTAATTCTCTGACTTACTTTCTTACTCAGCAGTTGTGTCTTCAAAAATTAATAACTCCTTTGTCTTGCTCTTTCCGTATTTTTATCTTCTTCTATCTTTCCTCATTTCTGTCTCTTTTTCCATTAATGCGGTATAAATGTGACCTAAAAACTTTTTAGAAGGTTTTACTTCTCAGACATTCTTTCCATTAAAGCTACATAAATTAATTACAAAGTCCTTTCTCTGTATCTCTCTTTCTCTGTACATGTTATCTCTAACTTGCACATCTTTAAATTTTCTTCTTGAAAGTCCAAACTTTGACTAAAACTCATTTCTGCTTATGTGATTTCTTTTAGTAAAAGGTGACAGATCAAACTGGAGTCACTGTCTGTATTTAAATAGGTTGAATATATTGACTATATATGTAGGCACTCATACGCTTCAAGACAGCATTACTTATTAAATCATGCACACAGTCAATGTAAACAAGCGGATTATCATAATAACAGCAATGGGGCCTCTGTGTTAATTAAGTCTAAAATTTAAACTCACCTAAAATCCTAACCTGTTCTCCTACTGAAATTTTCAGTGTGAAATGCAAATCTCCTTTCTTTTTGTTTCTCCTTCACTACTGCTAAGTTTCTGCACTGTTTTGTAATGTGAGGAAACAGTGTAGGAGTACACACAGGTGTGAAACAAGGTGCGTTGTGGAAGTCGTGTTTAAAAGTGTAATGCTTTATTCCACAGAACACCTTTGCTTTTCTTACCCAGCTCCCTGGTGAATTGTGGGTTTTTGAATAAATGCCGTGTTTGAGAGCTGATGCTATGAATGCAAAGACTGACAGAAGACCTCTGGGGGCTTTTCTACCTGTGAAATTTTGTCTGCACCCCTTTTTCCCTGTCTTTCTCCAGTCACGTTAAATCTCTCTTTTTCGTTTCAGTTCTTCAAGCCCTCTTTCTTTTACTCGTCTTTTTACACGCGACCTGTAAGTGACATCAGGAACTCTGAATGGTTGACAAAAATAAAATGGGAAGTGTTACAATAACATAATGTTAAGGATACAGGATATTTACATTAAAAGCAACAAATGAGAATACAGGGTCTTATAGTAACATAGATATATAACATGGGTGAAAGATAAATTAATAGTATGTATAGCAATTATTTATTACAAATAATTACACAAATTACATTATTAATTTTAAAATGTCATTCAGAATTTAACGGTATTAATAGTTACAGCTTGCATCAGCATGCGGCTGGGAGGGGTGGGTACATATCCCTGCCGCATACAAATTTTCACCCACTGTAAATCTGTATGCAGCTAGTCCCTGGGTAAGAGTATGTATATTGGACAGAGGGATGGATTACGAAAAGATTGAGAGTCTCTGTAGGCAGGATTTGAGGAACAAGTGTAATAAACTATAGAGCAGTTGGGGGAAAAACACAGAAATACTCATGCAAACAAATGAGAACAGGATTTATGGCCAGTCAATGTGTCTGTGATGCTGCTTCTTCCTGCACGAGCACAGCCTGTGCTGTCCGTGTTTTATTAGTCACAGCCCTTCATGGCACACCCACAGACCACCCACTGAGCATTTCCCATCCATCTGTGGAACATCACACACGAAAACTGCAACCTACAATCATATTGGCTGGTTGTACTCAATTTAAACTATTTAGAGTCAGTGTGCACAGGTTACATACGCAGTTCCCAGGCTGTAAGTTCTAATCCTAAACACACCTGAACGACTTAAGCTTTGACAGGAACAGAGTCGTGTAAACTATCCGTGCTAATTCAGAAACACACTCAATTTCAAATTCCCATGCTTACAACAACAAAGCAAAGCAAATGCATACAACAAAGCCAATTCATACAGTAGAAATATTTTAGTTTTATTATTTATATATGTGTGGGTGTGTGTATTATACAGACAAACAGACAGATAAACTAGTTGCCCTCACTATTTGTTAGATTGCAACCCATCCCTAGTTTGTGACCTTCAACATTTTAAAATAAACCAAGAGTGTAAAATGTAGCCTGTATTTTTATTTATTATTTGTGCTTTCGGGTCCTTCTGAGACCAGTTACCTAATGTGTCACCTATGAGAATGTTGTTCAGTGTTCCCGCGAGGCTCTCAATTTATCACGCAACCTGTGGGACAGAAGGTCGGTCGACTGCAGCCTGAAGGTATCTGCGCCTCGGGTGCTATGTTCTGTCTCAGAATGAAATGTACCAAAATATGATGGCATGGCTGATCAAAACCAACACAAGGTTGCTCAATGCCCAGTGGAATATAGATTCAAATAATAATATCATTCACTTACAGAGTCTCCTTTGCACTTGCCCACAAGAGAAAAGATTCACCCAACAATGAAAATTCTGTCATCATTCATGGTGTCGTTTGAAACCCATAGGACTTCACAATTTCTTCTGTGTTACAAGAAAGAAAGTCATAGAAGTTTGGAATGACAAGAGGATGTGTGTAAATATTGTCTGAATTTTCATTTCTGGGTGAATTACTGCTTTGAGATTGACAACATGTTTGTTCACACAAGGACTGTCTCTGCTTATGGTTGGGGGTGAGGAAAATGTCAAGGAGAGAAGAAATAGTCAAACCAGCGCAAACCAGCAAAGTAGAAAACGCATTGTTTGACACATCGGTTACTGTCTGCGCTGTCAGATCCAGTGAGTTTAGCCTTGCTGTTCTGAATGTGATACACACACAATCTGATGTGACATGCATTGGCACACCTCTCTGCAGAACGCTGGAGTATTTTCGCAGACGGCGTGCAATGTGATGGGCATGACCCCTGAGTGTTTGGAGAGACCATGTTGGTGACAGCAGCAAAATAGGAGGTGAAGATAGAAAATAATGCGATTCAAGCACCAGCATGGCAGGTTTTCAAACTGTATGCTTCAGCATATGCTAATCTAACAACGGATACACCTGGCCACCACCGTAAGCACATCTGAGTTTACACCCATCTGAGTGATAACAGGAAATGTGTCTTCATAAATATATGTATACATGCATGTGTGTGTGTGTGTGTGCGTGTGTGTATGTATGAATGTATGTATCAATCTGTATACAGAATACACATTTATATATAGAACATACTTTTACATGTATCAAAGAAGGAGAGAGAGAGAGAGAGAGAGAGAGAGAGAGAGAGAGAGAGAGAGAGAGAGAGAGAGAAGGAAGAAAATGTGATCAGTTAAAACACACTAAATGTTCAGTGTTAAAACAGAAGACAGGGAGTATTGCAACAAAAATAGTTTTGATTACAATGCCTGAGAGTTTTATCCAAAGCAAACAAAGCAAAAACTAACTGCAAAAAATCTGCTGAAGTTCATTTTCTCACAGTGACGCCACACAGGTCAGCATTCACAGACAGTTCTTGTACCAGACAACTGAGAACTCAGAAACAACAGACACTTTTTCTCTCGCTCACTTTACACACAGCGTCCACACTAAAAGTGACAGACGTCACATCAAGTAGCATCATGTTGTGACAGCTTCAGTCAGTTTTCTCTGTAAGCTTCACATTACCTCAGACTGTTCACTGCACCACAACAATCCCAGTTTATGATCATGTCCATGAAAAGTAATTATTTACCAAAAATAAAGGACAAGCCTGGGAAGTTCTTCAAGTGTAGGGGACACGTCCTCCTTCCAAAGTTATAATAGCTGCTATGCCCCTGGCCACAGCATTCCACACTAGCCCCTCCTTTTCCTCACTTCCATTCTGAACTGCTCCAGGTCAGGATCTAATGTTCTTCCATCCATCATTTTCTCCCTCTCTTTTTTGACCCGTCTTACTCTCTGACCTTCTCTGTCTCTGTGCCTTTCTGTTCCTCCCGCCAGCCCGCCTCTTTTCCAAATGGCACATTTGCATGTGTAACTCATTCAAATTTTTTGATTATTAATAAAAGTATGCAAATGCAATCATCATTATCTTCTCTGTGCACAACAGCTGTTCACCAAGAGCTGCTTTTTAGATGCGTTGAAATAAACTGAAACTTTATTACGGTGGAAGACGCAAGATCTTCTGGTGTTGCTTGGATCTGATGGTTCTGTAGTTACAGAAGGTTGAACTCCTCAAGAGTCTATATGTAACAACATCCAATCCTTTAATAGTATCATAAATCAGAGATCTTGTCAGAGGAAAGATTTGAAATCACAAGCCCAAACTGATGAGTGGCTCATTAATGTCCTCAGTAATATAGCATATTCATGCCGAATGGTGGCCTGTTTCAGGACCTGTGAATTTTACAAATGACAGTTCAAAGATCACAGCTTCTGCGACATCTTCACATAAGATAAAGAGAGCTGGAAAGATGAACATTTCCAAGGGGAACAAGTTATGAAACATGCATAATAAAACAATGAATGTGTATTAGGAAAGTAAACAGGGTTGTTAACTTTGTTTTGTTTACCAGCAGAAGTGTATAAACATCTTTAAAATCTGTTTCAAACTAATACAAGTAGAAACATCTGCCATTGCAACAAGACAAAATACTCATTTATGAGATTATGAGATAAGAAGTCTCTAAAAACACATTTGAATTATCTCGGGTTATTTTCCTTTTAAATAAAAGAAACTCATTTAAAGGATGTTTAGATTTTTTTTACTAAAAAAATAAGGAAAAAAAATACTCATTAAGAACGTATGCATGGTATTTCAAATGAGTTTTAAATGGTCTGCCAGCGAGTTCATGAAACAAACTACAACCTGAGAGGACCATTTTAAGTTCTCTTTTTACACATGTTTCTGTCTGCCATGATTTATGTGGTCTTTGTAAAACATTAAACACTCAAACACTTTTTGAAAGGAATCAATATCAGTTATCATGTTCCCCCCTACAGTGTTTCACACACGGCTATTCAGCACTGGAGCTGCTAAACCTACAGCAACGGCGTCTGCAGTCTGAACTGATATCCTGAAAGTACACAGAGACAGAGACATTAAATACACAATTGCCTTCTTTTGTATTGTGTTCTTTGGCATGTTCTACCAGTTGTGTCACAGGAACACTGCTTCTATTACAGTAAACATTATTGAAAATGAAACCACTTTAATATAAATGTTTTGACAGTTTTTGGACACACTTGGCATTCTAAGTCAGTGTTTACAGGCAGGACAAACAGGTTTATATGTAACTCTGGACACAGGCTTCATACACAAGCTGGATTATATGCATGCTGGTCGTCCAATCAGCCTAGAGGAGCTTATAAACAGAGAAAGGTATAATCTTTTCCTCTACACACCTCACCTGCCTGCAGAGGTGTTGATTGCTATGAAGAGAGATGGAACAACAATGATGGGGTCACTGGATGAAGGCACACCAGGTGCATTTTGGGAAATGGTGATGGACAACAGAATGCTTGAATGCCAACTGAGTGGCATACATGCGCACAAACAGAACGCAAACACACTCACTCAGACACAAGATGATATTTATCAGCCATTGCAGCTACATCTTTTATGACAGATTCTCTGTTCATAAGTGATGTGACCTAAATCCCTTGTTCTTACAACAGATTTTTTTTATGACCGGATCAAATTGTTAATGGCTAGCATGACAATACAGAAATCTCCTTAAGTTCTTAAAATACTTATGGACTTACAAAAGACCCCATTACAATGACAAAATGGTAGAGCTGTGTGTGTTTGTATAGGGGATTGAATGAATTTAATGCATGTGTGTGCTATATATCTAAAATATAGCGCACACATGCATTAAATTTATTCAATCCCTTATACAAACACACACAGCTCTACCATTTTGTATTTTAGTGTTCAAAAGATAAGAGGCACATCTGACAAAATCAGTATTGTAGAAGTCACACACACCTACATTGCAGGGATCAGACAGCAGCACCCACAATGGAAATTAACTATTAAACATACTAAATTATGCTTTTTGAAAACTTTAAAATGCTAAAAGGTTTCTGTGAGGGTCAGGGGAGTATGAAACTTTATCGCTATTAAAAAGTCCCCACAAAGCATAAGAAACCTAATGTGTGTGTGACTGAGTGTGTGACAATACTGCACCTAATGAAAGGTAGCAAATTGAACAATAGGAAGTTAAGTTAGATAAGACAACCATAAACAACCATCTGTCAACCTGCTGTCAGGGGCAACAACCTCCTTCAGATTTCTCCACACTAACTGCTGACCAATCAGAGCAGAGAGACTGACACCATGCTGAGTCATTTACTGTGGCCCGTTTTTGACTCATCAGTGCCCAAGTCGAAACACACCCACACACTTCCACAGTTTAAGACACAAATACTATGAAGTACCACAATAATGCTCCATTACTGCACTACATTGTTTTAAAGACACACATCCAATTCAAGAACAAACTGAAATAAATAAAACTACAAGTTTTTTTTTCCTAGTCATTTGTGAGTACATAATCCCAAAGGCCTGTGTGGTAGTCTGGGCATGCAGCCATGACTGTCACAGGAAGAAACAGAGGAAATGTGTAAAGGTACCTGCTAGTTGGATTTCATTGCAGGAAAGAAAGGAATAAATATTTTAGTGCCTGGTAGCAAAAACACTGATTAAATGCTGGATATGAATGAGTGAAAGTGGAGAAAGCTACAAAGTGACTAAAGAAAGAAGAGTTTAAATTAGACGTGTGTAAATCAACACATCTGATCCTGCCATAACTAATCTAACAACACAACCAAAATGTACGTTAGAAGAACAAATTCTATATTCTATTTAAATGTACTTACTTACCTGTCATCCATATCTGTATAATCTCCAACAAATAAAGATAAAATCATATTCAAAAACAATGTAAACTATTCGTTTAACCTCACAACAGAACGTCACTAAAATATGATTGGCTGGGTTTGTTCAGCAACACACACTCACACATCTGTGACCCTCCATCACGGTCCACAGCTCACTAATGACACGACGCAATTCATTTCATTAAAGTGATTTCTTCTTTATTCTCTGCCTAATTCATTCCTTCCACTTTTTAGCGCACTTGATTAAGAGATAAAGGAAAGCTTATTAAATATTAATAAGTCTGGATTGCTTTTAGGTGCTCAGTGCAATAATAGATTTTTTTACCTTTCGCTTCACACCGAGCACATCTGGGTTTGTCCGGCTCACGGAGCTCTTCATTATCACTTATTTAAAGCTGAGCTTTCTCTTCTCACTCATTTTGTGCGCTCACCCTTCTCTTACACACTCTCAAAAGACAGAGGCCAGTTTGAATGTGCTGCTCTAAAGAGCCGCTAGTGAGGCTAGCTAATTAACGTGAGCCCGACTCAGCAGGTTCACATCATTGCTGAAGTTCCCCTTCATTTGACGACTTCTCATACGAAGCGGGGAAAACAGTCTTTCAAATGTTAAATCTTGCTTTGAAAATGTGAAAAGTAAAGGTACCGCAGTGGTGCATTAGTACAATGATGGTATACGTATTTCAAAGAACATCATGGTTACGTTTTTGAGTGAAGCTTGTTCATTTGTATCCTAATTTTCTGTTAAAGAATTGCTTCCTGTAATATGACACAAATGCACTGTAATATTTCAGATGTAACACCTACACCACTGTATGTTTTGACAAGCGTGGTAAGCAAACGAGAGCATGGATCATTGACACAACTGAGGCAAATAACACACAGTTGATGATTGAAATTGCACAAAAAAGGCCAATTGATGTTGCAGCCGTAGTGCAATGGTTTTCCATTAGCTGTGGTGGTCATGCAGTTGACTGAGGTTCAAGTCTAATCTTTTCCATCTTTCTCAAATTTCTTAGTACTTTGGTACATAGTACAGAGATTTTGCTATGTAAAATAAGGTATTACCACCTGATATCAGTATTTCCACTATACTTCATTACAGTACATTACATTTTTCTTCATAATTTTGAGAAATCTATTGCATATAACACATTTAATAGGCCATTTTTTTTAGAAAATAAACATCTGATCTGGGGTTTCAAAATATGGCTAATCATATTCTGAATACACATTACAGACTGAGGCACCTGCCAAACCTGAACCACCTCCGTTTCCAAGGTGACAGTTGCACAGGCTTATGGGATCTCATGCTGTGAGTTCCAGCTGCTACTTTCTGATCAGGCAAAACCCCAGAGTCACTCTTTTCTCATGGGATATCTTGCTTCCACTTTTTTAACTGCACTCAATTTCCACAAACTCCACTAGCAGGTACCTGTAAAACCTGTCGATACGGCACCAATCAGACGCCCTCAGCATTCCCCAGATGTGGTATGTACCACCAGCTGTGTAGGAAACTAGGAGTTATCCTTCATCACCCACACGCTCAGCATGCGATTCCTCCCACATAAACGCTCACTAGACTCCGGACTTTGGCTGGCGAGTTGCAGTAAGATACTGTGATACAGCAGGATAGACAAAGACAGATTTCATACTATATTATAGACTGTAAAAACACATGACAGAAGATAAAAACAAAGAGAATAGCTTTCCCTGTGATATGGGTGCCACACTACGGATAATGTTATAGCTAAGAGGTGAATTCTTCAACCTGGGAGACTTGCAGAAAACTTAGTTATCTCTTTAAGTCTCTTTTAGCTCTTAAGATATTTCTCCTACAATTACTTACAAGACATAGACACAAATGAGACAACTGTTGACTTACAGTAAGAGAACAGAGCTTTATGGCACAGCTTTGAAAATGATATCTTGTGATAATTTGATGAGAAATGCTCATACTAACATCCTTCACTTTCGCTTGCAGATCTGAGATCTTGGCAAATCTGAGCGCAGTTTGAGATATTATTGTCATCTCTTCTGATTCCTCTTCTCACAGGGAGAAATGCAATATCAGGCCTGTCTGTTTTCCAGAAGAAACAACTAAATTCTCCATTTAATCTTGTTGATGTCTAGAATAAACATGTGATATTAAAAAGATTTCTTTTGCAATTTTCATTTTATTCTCCCCATATCTTGCCAGCAGTGTGTTTTAATTAAAAACTTAAAAAACATAATTATCGCCGCAACGCGTCATTTGCATCTCATCTTCGTTATCACAAATCAAAAAGATAAAGATTTTCATCAGTAATCTTGAGATTAACACTATCTGGGTGGCAAAGGTGAAACTCATCTCATTCTCACCAAACTTAACTCATTTTCACTTAAAGTATAGAAGAACACTGAGATCTAAACGCTATTCACATCCAATATGTTTGCTTCACATATCGGCATGCTGAGAGCACCACTGCTACTTAAAGAACCAGAGAGCATGTGCTGCTAAAAGCATATATATACATCCAAATGGGTGGTTTGTTGTTTTAAACAGAGCTGCCAGAAAAAAAATAAAATAAAGAGTCAAATAACCAGAAATAAACGTTTCGGCCAGTTTACTCAAGAGCCAAAGGCAAATAAATTACATGCTTTGAGAAACACTTTGTTCTCCTGCTGACATGAGCAGAATCACTGCCTTCTAAGGTGAGATGAGACATAAATAGAAACTTATGCTCTCCAGTATGGAATCCACTCAGATGTCCAAATCCAACAATGGCCCTCCAGCATACTGGAGCTCATACCTCAGAGGTGATGTAAGAGTTATTTCTGCTTACCACCAAGAGTCCAGGATCACTACGCCATAATGTGTCCCAAAAAAACTGTGTGTGTGTTTGTGTGTGTTATACTGGTGGTCAAAACCTTTCTAACTCTTTCTAACTTTTCTAACATTTCCACAGGGGATTGTACCAGATGTAGTTGTGAAAAGCCATAAACTTGCAGTGTACCAGTTTATACTTTCCTCTCAACTTCTCAGAATCTTCAAACATAAACATAATGTTACAGTCGAAAGACTGTGTAGAAACTATTAAACTGTTTCGTTCTTCGATATCCAAGCTTGCAAAAAATACTTTACCTCTAATAAATGCAGACATTTAAATATTAAAAAACATGTTTTAATATACAATTTAAAATTGTAATTTTGCTTTAAAATCAGGAAAAAACAACCTTAAGGCTCTAAAAGGGAGAAAATGCCACAGGAACACACAGGTAACAAGTTTATAATTTAGCATCCTTCAACACTCCAAAGTTTCGCACTTCCTTTGGCAGGCTCTATAGTTGGAGAAAGGCAAAATAAAGGGGGGTGGGGGCAGAGGTAGAATAAATAAATAATGTATAAAGCTATGATTTTCTTTGTTGTGAGTGAAAGCCTGAACAGAGAGAACTGGCCTGTGCCTCTGGGTCATAAGAGTAAAGGTAAAAGAATCAGACCAGGGGCCCTGAGAGCCAAGTAGCCTGAGGCCACACACACAAACATAATCCAATCACTTTATAGAATGCAAGCACAATACTGTATATTCCAGACACAACCAGTGGAAAAACAAGAACAGTTTATTGTGGGCCGCACTGTAAATGTTCTTTACAAGGTGTGTAGGGGAACAAACAGTTTTGCTAATACCTATATACTGAATAATGCTGTAATTTACAAACAAAAGGTTCACACAGTCGAATCCCGTGACAGCATCTTCATGCATTAAATATGAATCAAATTCACATGGAATTAATCATAGAACACTGCCAATCCGTGGACATTTGGTTCAGTATTGACATTTATGCATTTGGCAGATGCTTTTATGCAAAGTAACGCATATTTAATACGCATTTTTACACATTTTTAAATTGTTTTCCCTGACAGTTGAACCCATGACCTTGGCATTGTTAGCGCAATGCTCTACCAATTGAACTGCAGGTACATACTTATCTGCCAGTGTTTTGTTTGTGTGGCAACATATCCAATAAAAGTTGCATATACTGCATGTCAACATTTTGTGGTATCAAACCATTTAAAGAGTCCAAGTATATCAGAGCAACATCACGCTTCTGCATCCCTGAAAGCTGTGAAATAATTGCATGCCAATTCTAATCAAAACTCAAAAAAGAGCATCTTTTAAATAATGTGCTACAAGGTTGCTACTATCTTGTCTTATGTCAAAATGAAGGTTACTGCTTGTTAGTCTAGAGACAATGTGCTGTGCGTATATATGTGTGTGTGTGTGACTAAGAGCTCAACCGTACCATCAACGTGACATAGTGACAGTGGTTGTTTGCCTGTAATAGGGCTGGTGGGCGGCACAGCTCTCCACATCTTTCCTGCTGTTCTGAGGACATACTGACAGTTCATGCGCATTCACTACAACTACCAACCTACACACACACACACACACACACAGTTTGTCCAAATGTCTACCATCTTATCTCCCACAAACAACACCCTCCAGGCTATTATTGCAAGATTTTACGTTGAAATGCCTCTCATGAAAAATACAGATAATTGGGGCCATTCACAGTAACTTCTCCTGAGCATTAATTATTTGGGTATGAGCAGACATTTCGTTCTTTTTTCTAATACTGTCTGACAAATCAGTAAAAAGTAACTACTTGCATGGGATCTCGGTTTTATTTTCTCCAAATGGCACATCTGTGGTTTCTAACACACACACAAATCTTAACAAACAGCAACAAAGGATCCGGTCATCGTGTCAGCTCTTGTTCTCCTCATATCTCATCTGACCTGGTCCATAAACAGACAAGAAATATGAAAGGACCTAAAATAGCTCTCTGCCTGTCACGTAACAGAGGCCTCACTGACACGCGCCGCATGGCATTCTGGGTAAACATATCTAACACCTCAGTCGTGATTTAGAGCGAGTCGACCCTTCAGAGCCCTCTCTTATCGAACCAGTCCCTGAATAGACCTACCATGGTGTGGCCAGAAGAGACCAGACAATGGCCAGCACTATTCTAACTTCAAGAATGAAGTAAATTATGAATGACTGCACAGAACAAGACGTTGGCAGCGCTTACGATGACGATGAGGTGGGGCCCGGGAATTATTTGCCTTTGTGAACACATGCAGGTCTCAAAAGGCGCCTCTGAGCAAGATGGCTTTTAACTCAGCTAGCTATAGGTGCCTGTGGTGTGTTAGCTTTAAATGGAATTATAGTGGGGATGGCATTTTACCGAATGTTCAGTAGAAGCTATTATTCTCAGGTTTTAAATATGGCAGTGTAAAAGGAAAGTGGTGAGAGACATGAATAACTGCTGACTTGATTGGTTTATAAAAACACACTGATGCTGAAGATTTACATAACCGTATTATTTTATTCTCTAAGGAATGCAAAAAAGATTTATTTAAGAAATGTAAGTACAGTACTATTGTATGAAATAAAAGACGATACTTATTGAATATCAAAGACCCATTTTCTTGGTTTATGCATTATGCAGCCTCCAATTGAATCCTTAAAGTAAAGACCCAGAATTTTATTGGCAGATAACCCTATCAGGGAGGTCCTCAACAAAGAGGCGGAGACTGTGGGTGTGTCCCATAACATGAAAACTAATAAATCATGTTTAATAAAACAACAGGACAAATTAAACATCACATTTGAGTACTGACAACTTCGGCTAAGACACCTTGTAGCCTTAATAATCAAGATAAAAGTCATTCAGTTGTTTTTTTTTGTCTCTCTAATAAGCTTTAGCATCCCCACAGACAGCAATGAGTGAAATAAAATGTCACATTATGAATGTAGCTGCTTCACTGGAGCTAACAGTCTCAAGGTTATCTCAGACAGCCATCAAAAACTCTTTCATCTACCTGCTAAGAGAGCTTATGTCTTTAAATGTAAACGAGAGGACTCCAAACTCTAAAAGGAAACCCTGGTGTGCTATTAAATCACTTTGTCCTGTTGCTGCCTGCAGATTGTATAAGCTGCAGATCCTGCTGGTGTGGTGCTAAAAGGGCTTTTCAGCTGTCTGTGACTGGGTCGGACTCCTGAGCGGTATAGCACACGGTGCATGACACGGCCCAGATAATTAAATACATCCACTGTGTGACTGTTAAAGGTTTAGTTCAGCTAAAAATGAAAGTGATGTCATCATTAACTCGCCCTTGTGTCATTCCATTCACGTATGATTTTCTCTTCATCACTGAACATAAAAGGGACACCATGGCAAGACAAATTAAACTGATCAAGTAATAGCTTAAATTTCAGTCTGTTTCCTACATTAAGCTCTTGTGTGGCCTCAAAATGTGTGTGATGTGGCTTTAAGTGAGATGTAATAGTAGAGCACAATGGTACTTTTGGAGCCATGCCGTCACATTTGTGGCATTTAGTTGTTTTGTATTCAACAGATTTGAAACAACATGAGAGCCAATGAACAATAACAATGAATCAGATAACATATTTTGAGTAATTTGATGTCTCTTCTAAGAGCTCTCCATCTCTACATAACATTTTTCCAACTCTCTCTCTTTAAACACAGAGGGCAGAAAAGCAGATGCATCGTCATGGATCTGAGCTCACACCCAGCTGTGTGTAGGGGAGTGAAATAATTGCAGCCTGGCTACAGATAATGTCATGGACGAGGGATGGTTAATAATTCATGGGCTCAGACGGATGAGGGTGTGTGGGTGGAAACAGTGGCTGATGTTTCAGCCAAAGGCAAAAGGAAGTGATAGAAAGTGGTGTGGAAACACTTTAAAACATACTGGCCTTATAGTGATCCAACAGTCCGGTGCCGCCATCATTTAGGACAAAAATGAGGAGCCCCCTCTGGCTCAGAAGGCATAATGAATAAATATATGAATACATGCAAAGGTCACTATTAAAGGGACAGTACACCCAAAATACAAATGTTGTGAAATACAAAAGTTTTATAGAATATGCTAGCCATTCCTTTCAGAAGCTTTACATAATTAATATATAGCATTAAATATGCCACTTAATGATACTTTTTATTACTTGTTTGTTTTTTCATTTTGAAGCTCCATAGCTCCCCATTCACTTTCAACAGATGACAAAAAATAAATCACAACATTCGTAAAACATTCCCTTCCTGTGTACCACAAAATACAGGAGATCATATAGGTTTGGATCAAAATGTGGATAAATAAATGATTGATCTTTCATTACTACATAAACCATTCCTACATGGGCTGCTGCTGGCCATACTGGCCTCTTTAATAGCTTAACCCTTAAGCCAACCCTTAGGCAACCAGCTTTATCAGAGAAACCTGGCTGGTTGATCAACAAGTCTCTACACACCCACAGCACCCAGCCATCACTAACAATCATAACATCTAAACCTCTATGTGAACAAATTCAATACATTCAAATCACACCTGCTAAAAAAAAATCTCCATTCTCAAGTTCAAGACTTACTATCCTTTTCCATCACGCACTAAATTCTCACAAAGCCAGACAACGCGCTTGTTTGTCATTGTTTGACCCTTTCGCTGCATTCTGTCGCCTGCAGCTGTTTGGATCTACATCATAAAACCCTAAAGTCTCAAACACAAACAGTGCCTTCAGACTGACGCAGATGGAGGCAGATTTTAGCGTTTTCTCCCATGTCAATCTCTGACAGAATCACATGCATCAACCTCAGCTCAGACAAGCTATGAATAGCGCAGCTCTTTTGCATGGTCAAGGCCACAGACGGTATAACAACAACAGCCACTAGGGAACAATGTTAATACTAAGACACTTTGCAAAAGGCCAGAGGTCTTATTCAGGGCGTGAGCTCACCGTGTCTGTGCCATTGAGTGTGTTTGTGTCATTTGTGTGAGTGTGTGTGTATTCTGGTTGGGGTGTGATCTGACAGCTGACCTCATTCATTGACACTTTTAAAATGTAGTGAATCAAAATAAACATGCTAAAAAGGTATTTTACTTTCTCTCTCTCTCACTCACTCAATCACTCAATCAGGTTTGTTTTCCTATATTACTAAAACATCTAAAAGACTTCCAGTGTTTTTATACCAGGCGAATTATATTTTTATTCCCTACCCCTACACACCCTGTTGCCAATTATTGGATTTGAAGCAACAATGTATGGCCAATGTATGATCTTTTTTGCTATTAGGGGACATATAACTGTCCTTACTAATCAGTTTTTATGCTACATTGTGAGGTCATATTTTAAACCTTCCCCAGGGACTGCCAAATATATCTTTCCTGGGTACACTGTTAATAACCACAGGTAGCCACAGTCTGTCTAAGTCTAAATGAGTAAAAATCAGCATTAGAGAGACATTAGCTCTGTTATAGCTATCTAGTGCTGTTTTAACAGCAGGCTGTTTCAAGTTAGGTGCATAATTATGTGGCCTTCTAAAATACTAATACATTTTACCCAGAAGGTAATATCACATGTATCCGTCTTTGAGAAAGCAATTATAAATGCACTGTGATTCAGCACTCAGTGATTAAGCATCATGTAAGATAGTGAGAGAGTCAAGGGAAATGTTCATTATAACTATACTCAGAATTAATCCAATACCAAAAACTATCAAATTTAACTTTTTAATTAGAGAATCACATCATAAGCTAAATGTCAAACTCCTTTAGAATCAATTGCAAGTTAAGTCCTTCTAAAATAACTGAGGTACTATGTAGTGAATTCTGGGTCAACCACTTAAATGTTTCATTTCGGTCCGAATGCAGTTCACTAGGTATTGAAACCTTGAGCCTTTTATTTAAAAAAAGTAAAGAAAAAAATCAGCAGTTAAATTTGTAGATCATGTGACACATATCTGATAAACAGGCAGAGTGCATGTTCAGGCTGTGGGTAGTGAATGTTTAACATGTTTAAGAATATGAAGGGCTTTAATGCATGAATAGAGCCTGCGGCTCAATTCAATGCTAATGTTAATTACACAGTAAACTAAACAGGTCCCTTGTGTGACTTCCCTGTACACAAATGCAGATCTCTATTTATTTTCCTTTATGCAGTTCCTTTAAAGACCTGCATTAGCTAAAGGTCCGACAACCACAAACTGTGGCTAATTAAACTTAATCATACAATCATTAATCAGCTTTCACACCAATCTCTTGATGTTGTTTCTGAAGGACAGATTTTGTTATGATACGAATACTTTTCCTTGAATCTAGCGGTAAGCCACAGAAACCTCAAAATAAACTCCTAAAGCTTCACATAAGCAAAGACTCTTATTGACTGTGTGTAACCGCATAAAATAGAAAAGAACAAAGACGCCCAAAAGGGTGAATGCTCAGAGGAGGTGAAGACCAAGTCAAAAGCTAAATAAACACAGAGTACGAAAATGTGTGTGTGTGTGTGTGAATGTGTGTTTAAAAGGCCTTGGTGTCTGCTGGAATTCTGGAATAAACTTTCATTCTCACTGTGTCTTTTAAAGAACATCCAGAGTGGTTGTCCCATTGTGGTCTGGCGTGGTAAAGCGTACTGTCACCAAAATAAAAAATATTCCTCCTGACTTGACAAATTCCAGCCCCAAAACAGAAACCTCTACGGCTTCCCACTGCAGACAACAGACACATGCCAGGGTTCGACGTGACCCACAGTGTGGTGCTTGAGCTATTCACTGCCACTGTCTGAATGAGCTCAGCGACCCTCTCGTGATGGGGACTCTGTCCCCAAGTTCCACTGTTAGAACCAGGAGATCACACTGGGAACAGACATTCTCCTGGGATGACCTAAGAATGAAAGCCATCAAGTTCTACATGCACAGAAAGTAATGTATTTATGCCTGTGTAGTATTGTGTGTTAGGATGGATAAGCCTTTATACTGTATTGCTCTCTCTCTCTCTATCATATCCTGTCCTTTTTAATAAAATCAAAATAACAAAAAAAAAATACATTTTGGAAGTGTTAACTTTGTTTGAACAAAAGGCAAAATGTCAACATTTACAGCTAATTTGATCCTTACAGTTACAGTAGGAATCTGGTTCTGATTCTGTTCACATTATTGTATTATTTATTCTGAAATCACATTAAGACATACAGGAATCAGAAAAAAATTGCTCATGTTTTTGAGTGGCTGTGTAACTCCTCCATCAGAGCACTTTAAACGCTAACAGTGCGTGGATCTTCTCTGTGTTTTAACGCTCCCTCAGATCATGGTGTAATTACTCACCTCTGCTCCAGCACCAAGCACTACTGCTCTCGCCTTTAAAGAGGAGGATCCTTAATTAGAAACGGCAGAGAAACCTATGATGCTAGTCTCTCTCTCTCCTGCTTATTCTCTTTAACATGCAGCGACATCCACACCCCCTCTATTGGACCTTTTTAGGCCATTTATTAAAACTATACACATCTCTCTATATCTGCTGCTCCCTTTTCATTCCATCTCTGTTAATTTCTTTCTCTGTCTTTACTGCATAGCACTTTCAGAAATAAGTTTCACTGCCTCTGCAGTCAATGCATTTCATTTCTATTGATTGGCTGAGAAGCAGCATATTGGTGACTCTGGATATTTCACACTTTGTCTGATTTGTTTGATCACTGTCTCAAATTATTTGCTGGTCTTACCTGATTTAGCTGATGTGACAAGCTGCTTAAAATCCCTCTAAAACTAGCAAACAAGAACAGACTGATGGACCGGCTACAACCAGCCTCGCCAGCTAAGACCAGGGAAACAGCTAAGGTTGGTTAAGGCTATGAATATGAATCTTGTCAAAAAAAAAAGTTTATTTAATTAGGCCTAATTTCCAAAACAGCGTTTTGGACAAACTGGAAGATCTGGTGAAATAAAAATAGTTTTTTGCTCTTTTTAGAAAAAGGCAGGGAACTTTTGGATGTTCTACAGTTCTGTGCTCTTTCTGTCCCTGAGCTGGGCTGAGGGAGGCCACTTAGTTGTTCAATGGCCCGGCCTACTTACAGCAACAGCCATGTGCCTTCACAAACAGGCCAGGAATAGTGTGACGATATCAATATGCTATTTATAATAACTGGATGCATAAATTACATTTGTCAAAAGGGGGGTGTGGGGATAGACTGAAGCAACCTAGTTTGCACTCAGCCCTCGTTTGTTGTCTTGTTGAATGTCTTATGCAATCCTTCTCTCTCATTAAAGCCTGGCACTTTTGCTATTGAGTAATGAAGGCATGGATCCTTCAAAACACACTCTCAGGGGGGAAGGAGGCCAGACCGCAGACGCACTTCTGCAGGAGGGCGAGACATTTGAGATTTTAGTGCACTAATAAACAGCCTGTCAAAAAAGAGAAAGCTGTCTGGATTGCTTATGCAGATACAGGTGGGAACAGAACAAGGATGCTGTAACGTGGAGATCTGAGGCCGCTGGATCAGATTACTCCATCTCACCTGCTGTTTAACTTCAAGCTAGATGGAGTCAGGCCAGCAGCTGGACTGGGCCTCTCAGGACTCTATGCTCATCTAGCAGAAGGTTAATGCACCCAGCAGTACTGCAGTGGATGGATTATTATATATTCCTCTAGCGTCTGCATAGAGCGGTTTAGTATACACCGGTTATGACCTAAACTTCATTTAGTAGTGACCTGAGCTGACAGGTTGCTGGCATGAGAAATGTTTTTGAAACGGCAGAGGAAAAAGATATAGTCAATAGAGATTGGATTAAAAAAGTCATTGTGCAATGCAGCAAGGAAGGAAGCACAAAATTGGTATTCTAATGCTTATGGCTATTTAGTTTTAACAGATAAGAGTCTTTGCGGAAAAGGACAGAGACAGATCACAATCTTTAATAAGGCCTGTGACATCATCATAATAATGAAGTGTGGGGTCAACAGGTACATCATCTCAAGGTCTATGCAAATTCTAACTCAATTTATCATTTAGTAAAACTACCAGAGCCCAAACTGGCATATGACTGAATTAAAACATCAGACTGGAAGCTGAATTAACACCATCTGAAGCTATCTAAAGGATTAGCATAGAGATTTAACACCCTGCTTGTTTGACAGGTGTGAAACAGCTATAAAATCAATTCTTAAAAAGTCAATACAAAACACTCCACAAGAAAATAAAAACCTCACAACTTGTATAAGACTTCATATTTCCAGTCCTGAAGTCACAGTGGCAAAATGCACTCAAAAGCCATCCATCCATCCCTCTATGTTTTACAGCAAACATCTATTGACACACAGCGTCTCAAGTCCAGGAAACTAATCCACTTATCAGTGCTTTGTATCACTGAGTAAACTGCAGGCGGTCGAGTGCCAAATGCATCCAGGTCCCATCAACGCTGCCTCTCCCTTCCGGTAGCGAATGTACCACTCAGGTCCACAGAGGAATAAAAACGAGCCTGCATCAATTTGCGATGTTTACCGGAAAGGCCACTGATTACCCCAAACATTTATTGGTTTTCATTGTGCTGATTTATTTATGTGTGTTAAGCGATGAATGGCAAGCGAGACGCTTTTTATTACTCATCTTTTACGAGAGAAAGAGAGAGAGCGAGATAAGAGAGAGAGAGGCGATACTGGCAATAGTCAGGTCTTGCCAGGTTCAATAATATAATCATCGGTGAGAAATGGGAACCTTTCATTTTGTTCTCCCCTTCCATATCGCAATGCCACTGAGAGCCTTTTTTCAAATGGGAGATTTAATCAAAGCAATGGCAAAACAGTGAAAAACTTTTCCCTTGATCGGAGTTGAGAGAAGCTATTAGTCTCTGGCGCCAAACTTGGGGATGGAGGGAGGGCTGGCACTGTGCTGTTTGAAAGTATGCAATCAATTAGTCATAAATCAATGCAGACTCAGTTGTCAGCTGTATACTGTACAGTAGAGCTCCCAGCATTCCATACAATAGCCATGTTTACATGCACACGTTTTGTCATTGTGATTGACATCATTCAGATTAAAAGTTTCTTTTATACATGAGATCCAGTACAATCTAGTGTATATATGTGTCAGCGACTTTACTCTGAATAACTTGTGACTTGGGCACATTAAACTGTCACACAGTGTTCCTAGAAAGTCAGTATGAGTTGCTGTATGTGTGAGTGAAATGCTTATCCAATGTGTTTCCTTAAATGTGAGTTACAAATATGTGATTGCATGGCTCATGCAAGGCAGTTATATTCTGATTATATATATACTGATTATATTCTGATTACTGTGGGAGATTTTGCGTTTTGACAAAAACACTTAGGAAAGGGTGACAGTTTGTTACAATGATGGCTTGTTCTCTCAGGCATTTTTTTACCTGGATATACGCTCTCGTAAGTGTTTTCATACAACTGGGCCTTTTGCCCTGACTTCTGACCTGTTGATTTAAATTAACCAAGACCAAGCATTCACAGAACTTAAAGTAATCAGTTTTAATGCTTTTACACAGGGATTAAAATTTAGATCAGTTTGGGCCTTTTCATTCCAATTTAAGCATTCACATGGAACATTTTCAGATTGGACTTCAATCAAAATGCAATGCTCTATATATGTGCACCTATTGTCTCTGTATTCTCTATCATTTATCCATCCATCTTACTATTTCTCTCTCCCTCTCTCTATTTTTTCTGTTCTCTGCCTCCAAGCTGATGATTCGACAAGTCAGTGGTTGCAAATCACAGCAATGGAGTGGGCGTAACTTTGACAGAGTGATGACAACTTCCACATCAAGCAAAAGACAGATAGGACTCATATATCTTGATCTGAGGGCCTCTAATCAATACTCTGAGCATGAATGGCACCTCATTCTTCATACTGGCCTTATCACCACCCACAAACTCTCTGGAACTTATTGTCATTCAGTGTCACCTATGAAAGTCCCTCATCTAAGACCTTGGTCATGTAATCATGGGAGATATCGACTGATCACCTGCTTTAACAAAAGAGATTCAGCAACTTAAACACAACTGAATAAACATTTTAACATGTTTTATTCTTAAAGCTCATGAGACGTATTAATGCAGTTCTCGGTTATGTTTCATTTAACGTCAGAGATGTTCTGAGAGATAAAAATAGAGACACAAACAAAGACTGTTTACTGTTACTGAGCTATAAATTATGCTATACATTTTAATCAAGTCTAGGGAAATTTTAACGAAAACATTTTGAGGACATATTGAGTTTTGTTTGTAGACTGTTGGGAGACACTGCAGACAGCTCTACTCTTTTAGACATGTTTGGTTTAAATATGCAAGATGTAAATAAAACTAGATTATCTAAGCAGAAAAAAACAGATGGTGTTTAGAAGAAATGACTGAGACACTAAAGAGATATAATTGGTGATTTTACTTTACTGTGGGTGTGGATAACTTGCCGTTATATTTTATGAAGGATAATATACTGTAATACAAAATGATACTAGATACAAAACATGTATATGTAAACAGTCATACTACTGTACTGAATGCATTATGTATAAAATTGTAAGGGCTTGTCAAATCTACACAGCATCAGTTCAGACAGTGTGAGGTGAAGCATATGGCTGTGTTGTGCAACTTCAGCAAAACTTGGTTATGTCTGACAGAATTCACTGCGGCAGTCTGTATAATGTTACTTATTTAAATACCGTACATCATCTTCAATAAACTTCCAGGGTCTCTATCTGACAGTATAAAAGGTCATGTATGACTTAATGTATTCACACTTCAGAATGATCACGTATGATGCCAAAGATACAATTCTGTGCAAGAAGCTTCTCCAAGGGAACAGTGAGTTTAAATGGAGAGAAAACAGAAGCTTAAGACTCTTGAATCTCAAAGGTTTCTCGTGAGAAAAATAAGATCTTTAGAAAGGATTTTAATGCTGCAAACTGTGTTCAAATTTACCAACATACAAGTCCACAATCGGAAATTATGATTATTGATTTTTTCAATATAGATTCAAACATTTGAAACATTTGTCCCACTACAACAATCTGCATTAATTTTATGGCTCCACCCTCCAAATACATCAACAGCTGTCTTACTTGTATCTACTTATCTCCTTAATAATTTTAATCTGAGGTAAAAGTTGATGACACAAATTAATCAAACATCCTGAGATATCTCCTGAGCAATCTATGTCTGAGCAATAAATTATTTTCTGGGTAAACCGACAAACTATCACCAAACAAAAGTATCAACAAACACTTTAGCTAAACAAAAACATGCCTTTAGTTATTAGTAGGCAAACTAAAAGAATCCTGTTTTATGCAGAAAGTATTAATTAACCTTAAATTAAAGGCAATATATTTTGTCAAAATAGAAAAAAAGTATGTATGTTAATGTAAAACTGCCTGAATTCTGACACAAACTCATTACATTAAACTAAAAGAGGCGCATTTCAAAGCGCCCGTTACTTGTTAATTGCTCTAAAAGGCAATTAGAAGCATCAGGTTGGTGACCCCATCTGTTTTTAACAATATTTTCACAGCTGTAGAGAAACAATAAGCTTTTACTCTGGCTGAGTGGTTTGAGACCTTCACATATGCTCCACATATAGGCAGCCTTTTAGGGCATCTGAGGCAGACGCTTAATGTAAACAAGACTTCAATATAAGCTAATTCCCAGTACAAGACCCGGCTGCTTTGGGGTGAGGACAGGAAGTTATATTTCAGATTGCCAATAATTGTTAAAGTTCTAATGTGAGTCAAAGCAACATGACAGGAGGACACCCTGCAGCATTTTATCCAGTCAGGGCGGGTGCTAAATGTCAGAGGAACTTTGGTATCTGCAGGTGGCCGCAAGAAGCTGGGGATTATCAGAGAACGTGGCGTTTAAAAACAAAAAGACAAACATTCATTAGCCCTCCCATGATCCTTCACAATCCTCCCATTTAGAATCTGCTGCATATCAACAGATGCCTTACAAATGTGAGGCAACAGAAAATGGAGAAAATAGAATATGTGGGCATCTGGCCACCGCCTTGAGTTTGTTTATCTGCACAGGAAGCATCAGGTGCCAACCAGCGTGCCATTATTTAATGATTGATAATGGCGTCTCTTGAGAGTTGAGCAGAAACAAGTCCAGGAAATGCAGAGAGGATATTAAACCGGGACTCTTCCACCTCTGTGCATTAATGCTTTTATTTATGTGGCCATCACTCCAATAATCTGGACATGATTTCATAATTGATACTGGCGCTGCTTTACTGGAGATAATTATCATAATTATCATTAATCATATCATCATTACCATTGTCTTCATCATCACGCTTATTATTGTCTTGACAGGCATACTAAAACTCCAACATGTAAATCATAATTGATCACCATCTTTGGGACATTTATTAGTCATCATTATCTCAGCGCATGTCCGTCATCCCACTCAGTGTGAGAAAAGTGTCTTTCTGATGAGTATTTATGTGAGTCTGTGCACTTATATGTGTGATTGGTATCAATCAATATTCTGTCTAATGTTTGTCCTTTCTAAGCAAAACTATTTCTATTGGACCATTTGGCTGCTTGAGCAAGATCATGCATACACATGCATACAAATAAATATGCATATACGCATATATTATATTTTATGTAATTGTATTTATGATGAAATGAATTATTAAACAGTACATACATACTAAAACCTAAATATAAAATGATAAATTATAGTGATGTTAGGGGCCAGACATTACTGCCCTTTTCTGCCTTGTTTTCCCATAAATAAAAAAGAAAAAGCTATGATAAATTTTTCTGTGAAAACTATAGTTGAGATCCGACAAACAATGCATAGCTTCTGCATGCACTGCTATGCCCTGATTCTTAAACAGAACTCTGCATTCCTTTAGAAGATTTCAAGAAGTTTTATTCTGCATGAGAGAACATCTGTGGTGTGTGACCAAACACTTGCAGAGCTAAGAGGCAACACTGGTTATAACAACATTCCCGCAAGCCTGCTGGCCTCCACCAACTTCAAACTTTCCTCTAGCCAGTTTTATAGGCTGTAATTTTGTTTCTGTTGCCCGCCTATTGCACAACACAGAGAAAGACTTTCTACTTCTGCGTCTTGAGTCATTAAAGCCTGGGGGACTTTAGGACTTTATGATAAAGCAAACAAATGGCTCATAATCACAGTGGTAATGTGGATACGGGTGTCATTAACAGTGCTATTTATTTCCCCAGCGCTAGCGGAGCGAGAACGGCTCTCGTTCTCCCTTCATTTCCCCTACACGCTCTCTCTCTCCTCACGGCAGAGTGACTTATTGTCTGTGACAGGAGCGATGGGTCTCCGTTCTTGCCTATGCTGATCCTCCAGTGTGGAGATGCTCGTTTTGTAGCTTTGCAAAAGCTGTAGCTGATCCAGAGTCAGTTCTGGAGCTCTAGGAGATAGAAGCTCCACAAAAAAACCATGAGACAAGAGAACAGAGCCTCAGATTAGTCAGACAGATTTCACTCAGAGCTAGACCACAAAAACTGAGGTGGATTTTAAGGCAGGAAACTTTTTAAGGCAGGGTTTAGTTATACTGGACTTTGGTCCTTGAGGACCAAGACTTCACAACAGTGGGTGTGAGATGACCAGTGCCTGCCAAGCAAATGTAACTGAGATCAATAGGAATGCTAAAAGATATTACAGACTCTTGTTTTAAGTAGGTTTAAGAATCAGTCAATTTCAACTGCCAATAATCTGTCCTGCTATACACGGAATCAGACAGACACACCCGAACATATGACAGCAGAACATGAACGCAGACATGTCACTATGTTGCATCACTCTTACAGTTGTCAGGAGCTGTCTGTCACCTCAGGAGTGTGTCAAGCTCCCCATCACTCTTCCAGAGACCAGCCTGAAGCCACTCTGGTGAAGAGCTGGAAAGGGGAGGAGCTTCCATCACCCAATAACTGGCACTCACTGGTGGCAAACTGAAGCTACTGTAGCTGTTTGAGTCCTTCATTGGGGTTATCATCATCAAGTTTTCATTGGGGTTATTCTATACACAAAGGATGCCTATATAAACCTACAAGTTTTAAGATGCATACATTCATTCAAATTCATATTCTCTATTTGTTTCTTTTCTATACCTCAAGTACTCAAAACATACTGGCTTAATCATTAGCATCTAAGCATTAGATGTGCATTTTTTTCAGGAAAAGGCAAAATCTATCCTGTGTCTACGCTTCTATAAAATGTCATGTCATTACTGTATTTTTATAAACAATCAATACTGTCACTTTTTTAGAAAACTCAGCACATCCTAAACTCATTTTCATTTGTATTGATATATTGTTCTGTGAAACAATATATCTCTATTTATTATCGCCTCCCTGAAGAGTTTGTAGCTCTATCAAAATTAGTTTTTTGGGCAGAACTGGTGGGTTGGGGGGCCGTGCAGAATTGCGCTTGAGATAGAATGACATATTACCCTCTCCATTAGAAAACCTTTTACTGTCTGCAAGTAATCAAAAAACAATCAGAAAAGAGCAAGAAGCTGATGAACATGAAGGCATTCAAACATTAAAAACTTGAAAAATATGCCCTTTCTGTGCTCTGGTTTGGCTGATTGTCATTGTTATGAACAGCCGAATGAACATGGCAATTATGTAAGCATGCTGAACAAGAGAGAAAAACTCTTCATTTTTTGAGTGTGGTCTCGCAATCTCTGCCTTTTTTCTTATTTCTTCCATCAGCTCAGATTGATTTTCATTTTCTCCAAATGACATTTAAAAATTTTCTCCAAAATCAATACAGCT
This sequence comes from Yasuhikotakia modesta, assembly GCA_036877545.1. NCBI lineage: Eukaryota > Metazoa > Chordata > Actinopteri > Cypriniformes > Botiidae > Yasuhikotakia > Yasuhikotakia modesta. The sequence goes on along the minus strand of JBAJNP010000392.1, from coordinate 54,499 downwards.
TAATTTATTAGTGGAAAGAAACTGTCAACAAGGAGGCCATCTGAGAGGTCCTCAATCAGCATGGGGCCTCACCAGGTTGCCCTAAAATATGCCTGAATGATTGCAACCATTAACCATTTATTGACATGCAACTGCCAATGCAAGAGATTCTGAGGTTAATAAATCTAATAGTAAGACTTTTTCAACACTTCCTGTTGTTGACACAATGGTTTTTTCTGAGGTACACAGGGTTGAGTATGGTCTACATACATTTATTTTCCAGTCCATCCTTCCCCCATTCTCCCTAACTGTTTCCTCCACTTTCCTGTCTTTTAAAGACATTGAAAAAGCAAACAACAAAATAGTAATAAGAAAAGGTTTCACTGTGTCTTTGTGGGATATACTTATTTGCTAATGATTTAACATGGTTTTTATAATTTGCTACTAATGTCTAGATTTTGCTTCAGGCCTCTATAACTAAGAAGCAAAAACCACAGGTATTCCCAAATGAAAGTGTGCAAAATAAAATAATTGCCTTACCTATGTCTCTGTCAAAAGCAAGTCTACAAAAAAACAGAGTAAATATGACAAAAAAAGAGAGATTGTTTAAAATAAGTAAACAAATTTCTCATTCAGCACCGTCATTACTTGCATTTAATCTGCTCGTTGCCATAGTCATTAAAATGAGACAGGCTCGGCCCTCCCTGTGGCCACACAAATGACTCAGCAATACATTTCTCCCAATTACAGACCTGCTCCACTCATTTTACTGGCCTAAACACATGCTGCTTATTAAAAAGAAATAAAGTCGCATCCCAGACAAATACGCCCACGGTTTGTTGTTTACTCAGACCGCAACATGCTTATTAGAGGACTGCATAATGACGAACGAGGCTTAAACCCTCAGCAGTTTTCCATGTTTATAGTCCAGAACATTACTGATCAAGATATCAGATCCCAGTAAAGCCACCTTCACTTCCTCCAATCTAACACTAATACATACAGACACATATGGAAACGCTGACAGTTATAAAAATCTAATTAAACATTGTCTGTATCTCACATGTGATAAAAACACAAGTGAATCAATACACACACAACATAATGACAGGAAATGTGTTTGCTCAAACAATTATTTGACATAATTCTTCATTAAAAAGGAGAATCAAATGTTTAAAAATGCTTCATTATATGGCAAAAACGGATAAACAGATGTTGAATACTTCTGTTAATGAACCAATCGTGTATTAACTGACGTCACTAAACTCAAATGACACATTATCAGAAAAAAGGAAGTGTTTATAAAGGCAGGGGAAGTTGACTCAGTCTATAACAATCCAATTAAATATGACCAAACTTTTCTTTTCTCAGTGTATTAAAAAAGTACACGGGGTCAATTTTAAATTCACACAGACTTCAAATTTAGAGTGTGGGGAAAAATAACAGGAAATAGGAACATGTGTACATGGGGGGAGATAGAGAGAGAGATTCTGATGGATAAAGCAAAAGGAGGTTCTTTCATCATGTCTTCTTTGAGCACCACCTACATCATAAACCAAGCTCTCGATATCTCTCATTTTCTGTTTATCAACTAAGCCTGAAACCAAGCACACACACACACACTCATATGCACATATACAGTATCTCACACAGGTAGCACACAAGCCTCAGAACAGAGGCAGGCCCACCTCTAATGGATGCCAGTCCAACCAGCTCCTCCAAAAACAAAAAAAACCTCCATTTCCTTTCTGTGAGATTCACTCGACCCCAGACTTTGTTCTTTTTTTCTCACCATCAGGCTGCCATCTTCATCACCTTCATCCTCTCTCCGATACCAACAGATTAATCTGTCTGATGCAGCACTAAAGCCTCAGCCAATGAGAGATGTAACTCTAACAAGAATAGAACTTCTTTCTTTTTGTTTTAATGCATAATTCATGGACTTTGTCTCTCTCTCGCTTTGAAATTGATTATTTTGCATCGCATTCATCATGCAGATATTACACACCTAAAGGAAAACAAATACTGTTTATTTGCATTCCCATGCATAAAGAAAGTCATACAAATTCAAATATTCTCTGCATGCTTCATCTTAACCTAGTTGTAATATGGATATGAAAAGAAACAGAGATGGAAGCCGTTTCAAATTCATGAAGCAAAAAAAAAACATACAGTTTGGGTTTGAACCAGTTTCCCGTTTTTGCCTTCCATTTTTCAGATGCAACCCATAGCTGTATCTGTTATTTGATGTATAATATTATGTTACATTTGAATATTTTCCGTGGTGTTGCATTCACGACAAAGCACTGGTCTCATACTCGCTTGAGAGAAAAATCGCAGTGCTGAGCTAAAACAGATGACCCAGTGTGGCATTCCGGGACGAGGTACAAGAATTTCCCATTCAATCTGCCTGCTTTACCTTCTCAGAGTCTCCATCCATTATGCCCAATGGAGAATAAATGAATGGGATTTTAATATTTCTTCTAAAATAAATAATGAATCAGAGTATTTGCTTTGAAAGTCATTGTGGCCGCTGCTATATGTCACAGAGTCTTGGCAGCAGGCGCTACAGACTCGATGATAGAGCGTTATACAAAGGGAAAAAAAACTTATCAGAATCTAGGATTCCTTTTACAAACTCCCTCCGGCTGACAATCAGTCTATGCTGCTTTTGTCATCTTGTCATTCATAAAGAGTCTAATATCTGTTCTGCAAAAGCTCCTGCTTTAAAAATGCATCACTCATGCTGTAAGCCAGTTCCGTTTCATTTATTATGATAATGCAGAGCAAATCTGTACAGGAAAATAAATCTAATGTAAAACTTCCACCCTGAAAGCACCAAATTATATTATAAAACAATGTGACCAACTTCACCATAAATTATGACTATGTTTTCATTAATGTGACAATAGCTAAATGTATACTGTAGCTGAATAATAGCTAAAAGCTGTAGCTTTACCAGTAACAACCTACTTTTTTCAATGTGTATCAGTGTAGCGTGACCTAACACTTCATTGACACTTTACTCAAGTGCATTATAAGTCTTATTATAAGTCTTATTAACCAGAAAACAGCAATATTCTTCTGCTCATTATTTTACTTTTCAGCTACATGCGTTATTTTATTTTAGTTATTTTTAATATTTTTTATTGACCAGCTTAAATGCTGTATATTGTAACCAGCTTACGATTTCAAAAGAAGCTTCCTCAGACAAGTAAGATAGGCTGTCTCTGCACTGGCAAAATGTTTGGGCGGTATAGGCCAGTGACCTCACCCGATATGATGGTCTAGCCAGAAAGGCTTTTAGAAAAGACTGATAAAGTCGAGGAGCATTTTCTGATGTCCTTTTATCCCTTGGAGAGCACGACATCAGTGATTAAGAGCAAAAGCTTCAAACAGCCGGGCAGCGTGCCCACAGCTGCACCCACACTGTGTTCTTCTCTCCTTCTTTTACTTTCATTTTTTGTCTTTTTTGAGTAAGGATGAAGTTGCTGCTGCGTTTTAAGACGAAACAAAGAGAACAGTCGACAGTTGGCGGCCGCATGTAAACAATGGCTTCCAAACGGTCCCTCTCGCTTTATCGCCCTTCTGCCCATGCGTTTGGGATTCGGCACGACTCCATTTAGCAACTGGCGACTGCAAAGCAGTTTAGTCAGACGTCTGTTTTATGGAGAGTGAATGCGTTGAATATTAAAAGGGAAGTCTTTAGGTTTCTATAACCTGCTAACATGCTAAATTCGCTGTCAGAGAAGATTCTGTGCAGGTGGATTTTATGTAATTTTGGGGCGTGTCGTTTTCATTGCATTGTTAAGCATATTCTCCTAAGTGTGTACTAGGTGCGTGTGTGCGCTGATGAAGCCAACAGCAACCTGTCAGAACAGTGTCAGAGCTTGCTGGGCCTTTATTTTCTCTGCAGGATCACTATACACTATTTTCACCATTCAGCCTGCCACCAGGAACCCACTTCTCTCAATTATCATCTCATTTAAGGGCAATTTAACTTTCTACACAGCCGACAAAGGAGGAGAGGAGCTGTGGATTGGGCAGGAGACATCTTGTAATTGGAGCTGGAAGAAACAAAGGCAAGAGGTTATGTAGTTCCCTCTTTAAATATAGGATTCATGGTCAAAAAAGAGCACCAAACAGACACACCACGCTGTTTTTCTTTTCTTACTAAAGGTGTTTGCTAAGGCAGACATAACTGTCACTGTTTTTCTATTTAAGAGTTTGTTTAAGTCCTTATCCCTAAACCTAAGTATCACACTTGCCAAATAACTCGCCTGAACTTTTCTGACTTGGGTCAGGTAAACAACATCATCTAGCAAACACCCAAATCACCTTAGCAGTCACTTAGCAACACCTCACCAACCACCTGGTGACATTAGAACAGTGAGTTTAGTAGCCACATAGTGGAACCTTGGTAACACTGATCATCATATTCATAATTACAAGCCATAATCAGAATAAAACAGAATATGTGCTGTTAAACCATAACCAAGACCAAGAATATAAACAAATACAAAACAGTTTTATAAATAACACATCTCAGTCTATTTAATAAACCTCCTGTATTATGTAGGGCTGGAAAGGAACCATGTTAAGGGCAAACCCTTGTCTACTAATTACTGTCCCACAGTTACCACACTGAGAGAGAGAGAGAGAGAGAGAGAGAGGGAAAGTAGGGCCTTTTGAAAAGCAGACCAAACACACGGCACTGTGCATCAACTAACTACACTAGTCCATTGTCTGCAAGTCCTTCATTATCATAGTCCACCTGTCTCTCTCCCAATGTGCCAGAGAGAATGAGTGTTTTTCATTACATTCCCTAATGGAATGAGCACAGAGTTTACAAATTAAAACAATTATATCTGCAGGCCAGAGCTGCATTAGACCATGAACCATGAAACAGTGGCACGCAGGAGAACCAATATTAAAAAAAAAATGATGAGAAGATGCCAAAGATGGCAATGTGTCTTTATTTAATTCGACTCGCCATCGTTATGTGTGCAGCTGTGGCAAAATGAACCATGTTAAAACTCGTGGTTTGTTTTTGCTTAAGCTAATGGGGTGGAAATGAAAAGCTACATGTTATATGGGGTGTCCAAGCCTATGCACAAAATGGACACAAATGCCAAAGAAATTGTGGGTAAATGCATCTAATTTGCCATTAAAAATGCAAAGCTTATTTAAATCCTGTAAATGATGGTATACGTTTGCGTGTAAGACTGCTCAGGGTTGCATAAGCAGAGGATATTTTCTCCTGTGCTTGGTCTGATCTATGTGCTTGTTTCTCACTGCCATGATCAATACACATCTAGTGCACAGCAGAGAATTTTTTATGAATACACTATGTGAAGTGTCAGCCCCCCTCCCTTTCTGTTTCATTACTGGCCTCCCCTCTCATGAGATGGGATTATTCAGTCTCTCTTTATCACACATTTCCTCTTTTTCTAACATTTTAAAAATATACACACTTTATCGCTGAATCTTACAGACTTCATACCATACTGTTTCCTTGTAAAAATTTGCTTTTTCATACATATCTTTCAATCACACACTTGCAGGAATTACTTATCATAGCTATATCATAGCTCTCTCTCACCCTCACATACAAATACTCTTTGTCTCTCTCTCTCTCTTTCTCTCTCTCACACACACACACACACACACACACACACACACACACACACNTACTTATCATAGCTATATCATAGCTCTCTCTCACCCTCACATACAAATACTCTTTGTCTCTCTCTCTCTCTCTTTCTCTCTCTCACACACACACACACACACACACACACACACACACCTACACACACACACACACACACACACTATTAATTTAAAAGTTTAATTACTTAAAAATTGATAAACCACAAATGCATAGAATGCTCTGAAATTCAGTAGATTACTCCTTCTGTCATTTCAATTCAACAGCTGGTGGGACGTGGCCAAATCCATTCTATTTACAACTTATAAATTATAGGTATAAAAAGCAAATTCTAAAATTCTTAATTTTACTCAGTTCTAATGTTTACAGCCAAGTGGCTGCATCTTAATGTTTTTCCCAGGATACAATATCAAGTTCAGTTTAAATTTTATACTGCACAAACTTTAAATTCCATTCCACCAACACTAACCCAGATCTTCAGAACCTAATATTGTTCCCACAAGGTCATTATTTACATATAGGGACACTTCGTCCCAGTAACAGTGAATTCAAGTGCATACAAAAACACAGACAGACACACACATCACCTCCTCAATGGCACTCACTCACACACATATACTTCTGAGCACAGAGTGATTCACAGGACTGATGGTTCTCTCAGATAGCCAGTCACAGCGAGTCATCTCCGTCACATCACTTCCAACCCAACAGCTGGTGTGCATGCTTGTGTCCTTTCCAGCTGTTTTCTCCAACACGGAGACTGATGGAGTGGATCTCAGCCCACTCATCCTGCTCTGGATGGGATGCCTGCAGAACGTGCGTGCGCTTGAGTCTGCATCTATGTAAACCAACACAGCCAAAACGATACACATGGTGGCCCCTGAGCACTATCTCTCTGCTTTACCATTCATCTGGACCCTCTTCCTGTGTTTACTGCTGAGCTGATGAACAGATGCCGAGACACATCGCAGGAATTGCGAGCCAAATACAGAAAGACATATGCTCAAAAAAAAAACAAACAAAAAAAGATGGAGCTTTGGGAAAGGCAATATCACACCAGCGCAAATGCAGCCAGCCGAGGTGGAAGACTTTAGAGGGAAAAGAAAGAAAACGACAACAAGACAGTTGAAAGGAGATTTTCAGGGTGGAGGGTTCAGAATGGGGTCAGTTTAAGCTCTTTAAAGTGCCTGACTAAAAAGAAAAGGCACCATCTCAACACATTTTTAATCAATTTGCATTAAACGAATGTCTCTCACCAGCCAGTTTGATTCTATTCTCCCTCAGAGAAGGAAACTGGTTTAAAGTGTTGTACACAGGACAAAACCATCAGCACAAATTCTAAATATCATGCCTAGATTACTCAGTGTGAAACGGTGAACTCAGCCACTTTAATTAGCTTGACAGGCAAAAAAACATCATACCCCATTTTAACACCTACCTGTGGGGTATTATAATAACTTTACTCAAACTGAAGATGGAACACCTGAGCAGTTCCAAATGCCACGTCCCCAAAGAGCCAGGAAGACAATTAACGTTTCTCTGGGAAGTTTAAAACTTTATTTACTCCTCCACTTTACAAAAATCAGATATTTAAATTAAATGTGAGTGTTAATGAGAAACAAAAAACACACTCACGCAGCCCACGCAATGTTTTGGAGCCCACAGCAGTCTTACTGTTTTAACCTCAGACTGAGTTGAAATGGAGAGCATAAATACTGACAACTCTATAACTTTAGCTTTTCAGACATAGATGTTTACAGTTTAATTTTGAGGACTGCTGTGAGGGGTTTCCATTTCCTGCTAACAGTCCTATCATTTCAGCTGAGGCTTTTACAGAGATAATCCCATCACCAGCGGACAGCACTAAATACACATAAACAGAGTTCAAAATGTTTTGCGATTTGATCGCTTAAAGTGTATCCGGAGGTAGACAGAAATGCATGTGATCACATTACATTTGTTGCATAAATGCTGCCTAATGCACCCTGATGTGTCCCGGAAAGCAGCAGAAAACCCAGATCTCATCAGTCAATACAGCACTGCACCAAACTCGGTATTAAACTTTAAAAGTTATGAAAGTGCAATGATCATTATGGCCAATCCAGCAAAGAAAATCTCACCTTTTAGTACCTTTTAGTAGAAACAGCTAACCATCAAACGCTAAACAGTAACAATTCTCTGAGGGAAAGGCTCTGAGAGTGTTGTGAAGTAGCTAGGACAAAGTTTTTTTACTGTAGTTTCAGTTTAATAAACAGCATTATGCAAAGATTATGTCAGGCTTAATAGTTGGCTGAAAATGTAGTGTTATATTATGACCTTAGGCAGTTTTATCTTTACTTTTGCTTTCAAATAGATGGAACTTTGTCTTGTGTGGCTAAAATATATGCCTGAAGGCAAATATGGTTGCCAAGTGGGTTGAATTTTCCAAAAATAACTTTGGTGAAAACAATTCAAATAATTTACTAAAATTCTTCAAATGTAACATTTGCATGGACATTAACATTCAAGTATACTGGAAGTCTACATTTTTGTGCTTTTTCAACATGCAGTAACACACTTACATGGTAAATTTAAGGCGCTCACACGAGGTCATAGAAGACACATTTAAGATGCATGCATAACAATGTGTAACAGTTTATCCCAGCTGTCATCAGATCACCTCAGACGAATGTTTTATTTGTGTCATTAAATAAGATGGTCTTTCACACACCCAAAAGAGAGTGACATTCATCAGAAGGAGAGAGAGCATGATAGAGAGCAATGAGAACAATGTGAAATGTGACAAGCCATGTTTAATTAAATTTCACAGGCGGCACAGAATCAGATACAGGAAACTCAAACAAACGCTTTGGTCACCCAAAGAGTCAGATGAGATTAGTTTTCAGGGCTTCTATTAATTTATGGCAAAGTGCTTCCCTGATAAGTGAATTGCTTGGCTGTAATTAGTAGCCTGAAGGATACTAAGCAAGGAAAGGCCACAGAAGGTTTACCAAAAAAACAAGAAAGGATTAGCAGAACAGGGGAATCAATGGACGCCGCTCAATGTGCTGGAGCAAGAATGAAATCACTAAATCTTGATTTTTTTTTTCAATTATATGTTGACTGTACTTGGAAAATACGGAAGATGTTTCTAAACTGAAAACTGCCTTCCTTAACAAATTTTCTGCCTTAAATCTGAATGTCAGAAACATCTTCATAACATCATGTTTATATGATTAAACATCATATGGTTAAAATAAATTAGCTTATTTTACTGCCATTATAGATCAACCCCAGGAAGAAACATGATTATATGATATAACATTTAACACAAGTTTACCTCCTGTAGGAAAATGCACAGGCAGCTAAATAATCAATATTTTGTACAGAGTCCTCGCATCTGCTCTAGCACAGCAATGCACAGGTCTGGATAAGATCTGATGGTGTCAGGTCATTCCAGTTGTGTTGACCTTTGTCTGCACTGATGGACAGCACGATAAGCCAATGACCTCTCAGAGTCTCTGTCACCATTTACAACCGAGTCTTGACCGCTGCCCTATCTGAAATGTTTTCTGTCCTTCAGGACACTTCAGTGACCGGATGCTAGAGGAAAACCATAGTGTACGTCCAACAATGTGCCAAATTATGGAGAAAAGTGTGCTTTTATCCTAGATATCTTGAAAGAGATAGAAAATGGATATTTTGAAAGAGATGGCAAAACAAGAAAAACAATAGAAAAGCCACAAAAACCTGCAGGGTCATGAGAGAAGCGCAAACATGAAATATGAATGTCACAGCGGGCGGTGGAGCTTTTTGTTCTGTTTGTAATCGTGAATATTTGATGAACGGAGGCCGTTTCGTAAGCACAGCACCATATGCTAACAATCAAATTATGAGCAGCCAGAGTCCTCTGCCACGTGAGCCATCAATGCTAAGGGAGACAACGCCATCTCGCACGTCTCTGCTAACAAACAGGAAACTTCAACTGAACTCCTCAGGCTAATGATGCAACACTGGCAATAAGACAATAAGTTTACTCCGCCTCATCTTGTTCCAAATTTGTCCTATATTTTTAATCTGTGAAACATTAAAGGAGGAAAAAAATGGTTGGTGAACTATTAAGGTCAATATGGCTCATATTTTAAATAACTAATTCTCTTGATAACGCTAAATCTATTTTACCGACTGAAAAACTACTTGCAGATTCCTTGCCTCAGCAAAACCCACTAATTGACGAGCAACAATTATGACGTAATATTGATCGCCATTTTCTACCAACCCCTGAGAACTTAATTCAGACCACTTCTTCATATACTGACGAAGTACAGGCTTAAGCTATTAACGATTTTCAATACAAACTAATCGTTGGTGGTGCAATTTAATCATGGACTTAACTAAATTTGTATCTAGGAAACAAGCCCACTGAGTCAACATTATTAAAACCATTGTAAACCTATGAACTTACTTTTCAAAACACAGCACGGTCTACACGTCCATGCTTGAAACCTTTAACAGCAGTTTGATTTATGAAGGTTTCATAATAGATTCAGGTAAAAAAAACGTCGAATGAATGACATCATGAACAATGCCATATGGTTAACGCCTTGGGGAATCCATCATTACGTCCCTGAGACTCGCTTGCCATCCCTCAAAGCATTTATGAGTTCCTTTTCCGAGTTCTCCAATCATGGCCTCCTCCTTCCTTTCTTGTCTCCCTAAATCACAGGCGATCGTTATACTTTGATACCCTTTATGCCGTCCTCAGGGCTCGAAGGTGAACATAGTCTGACATTCAGCTTGAAGACAAAGATCAGCTCGTTCTAAGAAAAGAAGCTTTGCTAACTTGCGATGAAATGAGATGACAGTGGCCGCAAACATTTCAAAACAGTTTTGACATTTTCTTATCCTTTTAGCGATGCAAATCTACAAATAGGGAGCAGAAATCTCGCCTAATTAGTGGAGGGAATCGGAATCAGAACTCTCTTGGGCATGCCGGAAAACAGTTCTGATGTGTGAAGTCTGGTGAGGATCTTAGCTTGCCGCTTATAATTAAATTGTATCTATTTACAGAGCTCTGAAATTTAACTCTGACAAACCAGGTACAAACTAAACATCTAATGTAGACTATTCCTGCAGTAGCTAACAGAAAAAAATACTAAAAAATTATAAAAGTATCATTATTTACCCTTATGTGTTTCCAAACCTGTATGCTGTTTTAATTTTTGTGTAAATTGTTCCATGAAGGGCTTTGAAGTACACGGTTCTGTAAAGGGTCACTTTTAAGATGGAGCACTGTGACCTGTATTATTTTTAAAGGCCTTTAAAATCAAGTAATTGGCAGTTGTAATTTGGACCAGAGACAAGAAAAAAGGTAACTGAATAAGAACTAATTGGGACATTAATTCACCTCAGGGAGGAACACACAAAACCTCATTTTGTGCTGGTTTGTTTTCCTTTAATTGTTCTCATGCCTGCCTGATCAAGGTCATCTGAGCCTGCTGTTGTTAACCCTCCACAGTGCTCAATAAATATTACATGCACCAAAGACACGGGAAGCAGAGAAGAGGGACCTGCAGAGGCAGGATACAGACATCCAGCACAGAGTCCAGGAAGAAATGAGGATTATTATGACCTTGTGCTGCCGGTTTGTTAACATGCACATTTACTTGTTTTCCCTCTTGTAGAGAACATCAGGACTTCAACATTCACAAGCACACAATACCTCTTATAAAATATACATGAAACAACAACAGTGCCTAATTGACCTGCCAGAACATACACCTGCACAAACAAACCTCACACATCACAAACATGTGATATTCTAGAGGCTCTGCAGTAAATAATCCAATACTAAAAACAACACAAATCCCCTCAAAATTTGCTGATGAATAGTTAACATTTGTTATCCACATATTCCCCATTCACAATGGGGAAGATGTGGAACAGACTGCTTTTAAAAGATTCTTAAGTAAACAGATAAAACTGTGTTTTTGTTTGAATAATTATGTACAAAGTGTTGATGGATGCAGACTATATATTTGAGTCACTTACAAACTGTGTTCAGAGACTCTGCTCAAGTACCTCTAGTTGACACAGAAGATCACAAAATAATCTGGGTCTCTTTGGAGCAATGAGTTATTAGGAAGGAGATGATCGAAGTTGACGAGATTTCACAAGTTTCTGTTGCTCACCAGAGCGAAGTGTGACCATCTGTCCGTCATACCATTACACACACACAAACAGAGGCGTATATGGAGCTGCACGTGTGCGTTGAGATTTTTATTAGAGACTTAATTACAGTGATAAAATTACTGTCTACTGCATGAGTGAGTTAGAGGTAAATAACCGCGTGTGATTGAGCGTGTGTGTGTGTGTTTCTAGCCTCTCTATGCTGCAGCTGTGGTCTTTTGTCTTTTGTTTGGATGATAATGGTTGTTCTGAGTCACATACGACACCTGCAACATTACTGAATTGCTCTGAAATTACAGAGGTCAGTTTTAATCTTCTAAATGCAGGACACGTAAACGACACATTCAAACATACGGAGGCCATTTGCTGCTAAATGACAAAGTGCAAATCATTACATTGGGATAAACTGATGGTACATCTGCGGTTGGTTTTGGATAAAGCGATGTCAGTCGCAGTATGTAAGAATTAGCCGGTGCAGTGGAAGCAACCAAATTACCACAAGTCAAAAGAGAGACAGATCGGTACCACTGCGTGTCGCCAACAATCTCACAACTCAACGCACACCGCAAGGCTCTATGTTTATCACGATTCATTACATTTCAACGTATTATGATTAGACTGCAATACAAGCTACATAAAAACATTAAGGAGGGAGAGAGAAGAAAAAGAAAGAAGGATATTTTACAGTTAGGCATTTAGCAGGCGCTTTGATCCAAAACGACTTACAGAAGTGGGTAGAACAATGAAGCATTTCATCCTAAGGAGGCAATAATATGAGAAGTGCTGAGATACAAGGTGTCAACAATTGTAAGAGACATACCTGCTAGGAGAGGAAAGTGCAGTACAGGAGTTTTACTGAAAAATCAACTCTGATGAGTTCATGGTAATTAAAAAAAGGAAAATAAATCAACTGGTGGTAGTACAGCAGTATTGTAAAATGGTGCACAGTTGTCCAGCTGGGGGCTGCATTTATTCACTCATTCAATTATGCATTCATTTATTGTTGGGGGACAATCATGGTCTAATGGTTGGAGAGGTAGACAGGCTGCAGGTTCGATTTCTACTTTAGGCAGGGAGTGACTGAGGTGCCCTTGAGCAAGACACTTTTCCCCCAGTTGCTGCAGTGACAGTTATACACTGCTCTGGTTGTGTGTGTTCACGACTTGCAGTGAGTGTTTACTCTTCACCGCTGTAGGTTAATTGCAGTGGACACATTTCAAGTATAGGTTACCATACCTGACAAATACACCACTTTTACATGCATTTATAAATTGACTGTTGGTGTGTGTAAAGCATGTTAATATAAAGCATATATTTAAAGGGATGACTATCTTCAGTGCTGTGAGGATCAAGAGGAAGGTTTGAATCCTCAGGCGGAGCTGCTGTCCTAGAGGATGTGCCAGCTGGGACTCACTGCACTGCTGGGATGAGGAAAAGGGGTCAGAGGGCAACATTATGGGCACGTAAGGATCAGCACCCAGGAGACAGAGGGCAAACACAGAGGGACCTACAGATAAAAGCTGATGAGGGAAGAGAGAGAAGAGGAGGGACTGTGAAAATACACTGGACATGACAGCCGTCCAGGGATAATAACACCAATTCCATGTTCCATGTTCAAGACACCCAGATGGAGGTCTTGAAACTTTATAACCATGAAACATTTAAAGGGAGAATAAAAAGGTCATATTTCACTCCAAAAAAGATATTTTGCAAAATGAATGAATGAACAGGACTATTATGATCTTTATTAACAAATAAGCACCCCCATCTAAATACTGACACATCTGTAATACATGAAATTTTAAAGTTGTTTTTTCTCTCTACTTCAATACATTTTAAATTTGAAGGTAATACAAATACTGCTAAAAAATGAATACTTATCTAATATAAATTATATGTCAGTTTTTACAGTGTGGAGGTTTGCTTAACTGCCACAATATTGTGACTGCATAAACATCAAAGAATTAGGCTTCGGTTTTATTAAGCCAATTAAATATATATATATATATTCTTTTCAATGTTGCAGAGAAATATGACCATATAAATTTTTCTAGAGCTCAAATTTCCACAGCCCCTGTCCTTTGGTCCAACTTGGCAGGATATTTTTCTGTCTCTCCTCCTCCATTCCTTTTTTGGTCTTTAATTATCACTAATTAAGCTCTCCCTCGTTTGCTCCATTTTTCTCAGTGGGTAAGAGAGAGGTGAATAATTGGTTGGAGAGAGTAAGATGAATTACTTTTTCCGAGCCCTCGGTTTGTACAGTCACAGCACACAGGAATGTTCTGTGTGTGTTCCATCCTTTAAATGACCTTAATCTTTTGGTCCAAGTGCCCGGGGACACTCATAAATACAACACCTTTCTAGGCACTGAGCCGTAAGAGTTATTTATAAAGACAGACAAATCATATTCATTTATGCATAGTGTGTTTACTATGTCTCCGATTCTCAGATTTATCATCTGAAAAAGAAAAGCATCTTATATCTCCCATTCATGAGATATCTCACCAAATTTTCTACAATACAACATTCTAAATATTCATAAAATGGGTTTTAATTATGCTGCACACATTAATTTAGGTCTTTAAATCACTGAATGACAACAACTGTCTTACTTCTTTTGTGATTTCTTAAAAGCAATTTCATTTACGCCAGATGCTTATACAAAGCGACTTACAGTTCAATTAATCAATAGCTTTTAAATACTGTGTGTGTTCCCTAGAAACTGAACACACAACCCTCTGTGCTGCTAATGCAATACTCTACCAGTGGAGCTACATAGGAACACAAAAACCATCTGAGACAATTAACAAGAACCATCTGAGAAAGTAACATTGTTAAATATTATTACAAACTCTCAAGCATGAGAACACAGGAACGCTTCTCTTCTAACTGAAAAGACCAGTTTACAAATCAGAAACAGGTGACAGAGGAACTTCATAAGGTCCTGTAGATCATCTCTTTAGACCCTTGAAAGAAGTCAGGGATCCTCATATGCTGCTGACTCAAAGAGCATGTTTGTGGAGCCTGTGCTTGAAACGGATCATTCAAGTCTGTCCCCTTTAGCAGATCTTCAGCCTCAGGCAGGAATCTGGCCTCAGCTGTGAAGCTCATAATGAAAAATATCTCTTCTGGAAGGTTTGTTATTTTTACTCACTAAAACAGCAGATCATCTCCGCCCAAAGGAAACTCTGTTCCTTTTCCCAAAAGAGGATGATATGAGATATTCTCAAACAAAACCTGGAGAAGACCTTTTCGAATAAATAAAACTAAAGGTTGCATAGCTTGAATGAGTATGTTGAAAAAAGTACAAATTGACAAAAAATAGATCGATAAATGCTCTTAGCTCTGGGCAAGAACTGATGCTTCACAGTCGACTTTGTTTGGATTACTGGAGTGCAGGAAATAGCAGATTTTTGTGCCCCATAATATTCAATTAAGATGAATGAACAGGCTATGACTCACACTTGGCAGAGAGGAACACCTGTATTGTCATGTTGGTGGTATTCAAGTCAAATAAATAAAGAAATATCTGCTCAATGCATATGATATACAAATTTCCTTAATATCTGTAAAGATCAATTGCTTTTGAACTGGAATCTTGTACATGGGACCAAATACTACAAATTCTTTGCACCACATTGCTATACACTATGGAAGTACACACAACTTTGCAGACACACACATGCACAGACAGACAGACAGACAGGCAAAGACACACACAAAGAATAAAGGTCCTGTTTAAATAAAGATTCTGTACAGGCTTCTCATACCACATCTTTGTACAGTATAAGGAAAAGCAAACAAGGCCTGTTTAATTTCCTGTTGTCTTGTTTACTGTAAAAACCTAAGCTATTCATAGTAAAAGGTTCATATTCACACTCCCACACTGCAGTAACAACAACAACAATCACTCTTCACCTTTAAGAGCAATTTAATTGTGGGAAAATCATGTTTCTGGCAAAGGGAGATTCTTTGTTTCATTAACGTGGTTTATTAATGGGGTATAAAGTTTCCCATTTGTAATGAGAAGAAGGGAGGAGAGGAACAAAACAAGATTTAGAAATGCATGATTGTGTGTTAATGGGATCAAAATAGCCGGTTAGTAATTATGGTTTCACAGCCTTTAAAAGAATGTCCCATCTCTCACTTATATATTAATCAAACCTAAAATGAGCTTCTGTGAAAAACATAAGCAGGAAATTGTCTTACCTGTTTTTGTAACCATTTCAAGAGAACAGCACCGGAAAAAGACAAAAAAAGAGACAGTGTTAGTTAAACTTACTTCAATCAATATTTAAATCTTTCTTTAAATACATTTGCTTACTATCTCAATTAAAAAAGCAACAAAAAAGAGGCCTGGTATATTTTTGTCTCTAAAAATTAAAGTTTATTATCAAAATGAAAATGTATTTTTGACATTGCCACAGAAAGAACAAGTAAACAAACTGGAACAGTGAGAGACATTCCCGCTTCCGTCTCTGCAAGATAGATGCTGGATTGCAATTATCTCATTAAAACCCTTTAATTACTCAGGTAGATGTTGTGCATCAACAATTAGTGGTTCACAAAGTCATAAAGAAAAAAATATTGCTCTGTTGCAGTTCTGAGCTGGTGAGTCATGCAGTGCAGGAATCAATAAGTAAGTTTACTCTCAGAATCGTTCTTGTTTCTCTTGTGCTGTAAAAACAGACTGAAATGTTATCAGTTGCTATCTGAGAATATGTATTGATCAGGGTTCCCACGGCCATGAAAAACCTGGAAACATTTAGAGCCGTCTGCAGTAAGGAAATAAACGTCAAATGCCCCAAGTATTAAACTTCGCACACCATTCGTCCCAGACGATCTGTGCTCGAAATGTTAGGAAGAGGTTTGCAACAACTTAGCAACCATTCAGAACACTATAGTAACACCCTGATAACCACTCAAACACCCTGGAAACCACACAGCGCATCTTAGCAACCTCTTAAAACACCCTAGCAGCAGAAACACTTGCACAAAACATAACACACAAACTGACACACACATATAATACCCAAGACTATTACCGTGCTGTAGTTACACAAATGCAACATGTTTTGTAGAAAGTACTAAATGATTGATGAAACTTCACAAACCACAAACTTCACTTCCTGTGGCCTGTGTATTATTTCCTCTTCAGCAGTGAATAAATGCCCTCGTACCGCCTGTCCGCTCATCTTATGCATTTCCATACATTCGGTCTATGAAGGCTGCTGGGTAGGCGGAGCAGCCGTGACCTTGTGACACTGGAGGTATTGAACATGGATGCAGACTGTATACTAAACACATTCACAGGCTTTGAAGAACACTCTTCGGAGAAACCAAGAGAAGCCCGAACAGAACAAACAGTACAATGAATAAAACCTGGATAAATTAGGCTGCATGTACTCACAGCTCAGTCCAAGACAACAAAATCAAAATGAAACTGATTTGTTTTTTTTTTAATAAATGCCCCTGTCCTAATGCACAATCTTGGATGGTTCTGCAGAAGAGCTTTTGTTTCTTGTTTTCATAATCTTCCATCAAAATGTAATATCTTTTTCAGACTTTCAGACTTATCTCCCTTACTGATAACACCAATTCATCACAAACAGACAACAACAATAAACATAACAAAACTATTCAAATGTTTGTTTTAAATTAAACAATGACATCAATCAATTCAAATCCTCTGCTACCCATATTTTGCACTTTTAGCACTTTCACTTGGAAATGTCACATTAAGCAAGTTTAATCAAAGTCTTAAGTCAGCAAAAATAGTTTTCAAACAGCTTTTTTAACACCTTTATTTAAAAGGTAGCATTTCCATTCCCACATATTCCACCATATTAAACACTGCAAATGAATCCATTAATTTTTCTGCCGGTGGTTCCAATGCCATCTCTGAGTAAATGCATTGCAAATGACATTTCAAGTTGCCTTAAAAACCAGCTAAACTCTGACTAAGAACCAGAGTGATTAAGTTAATGATCGACTAATGATCAACCAAACGAGCTATGAAAGCCAATCGGATTCATGCTCTTTTCGGAACACCTGCAGCTGCAACAGAGACGCCCATAGCAGCAGGTGGCCTCTGATGATGGACTCACAACTCGGCTCCATCCACAGCTCCATATTTATGAACGTTTTAAATTCAGTCATAAATGGCAGCCAAGACTTAAAAGATGTTACGGATTCCCCGCTGACTGGTAAAAAGTTTATTTTAGACTAAAGAGAAAGATCCTATGAGGTATGGGGAAATCCGAGCTGGTTAAAGAGGCAGATGACTGAAAATCAGAAGAAGGAAAAAGAGCAAAGGCTGTTTTTGTCATTATAGCCAATAAGGGCTTTATTTTCTAACAGAAATTTATGAGTCAACTCACCATGAGTTCACCATAGGATCATAGATTTGGAATGTGTCGCATACAGTTACTGGGAAACCCATTCTGGACGATGACAACTGCAGGCTAGCAGGAAAAGTGAGTCACAGGCAAAACTAAACTAGGTCATTTGATTGAGGTTTGCTTCGTCACTCCATAAGCCGCAAATGTAAGTTCTAAAAGTTTTAAATCATGCACTGAAAATAAGATAATCAACCACAATTTAAATCATTAAGGATTGTTTTTTTACTTTTAAAGGGCTTTAAAAAAGTAGCGCATTCTGTATTCAACTTTCATGCATCTAAAACGTTTCTGATAGGTTTCCAGTGTAGTCAAGCAGCAATGATTTCTCAATCATTTAGCATTGGAGAAAAATAATTGTGAAAGGGAGAGAGAGAGAGATCGCCACCCTCTTGCACAGTGCAATGTGTCTATTTCACTAATTATAATCAAGCCTTACAGAATCACCAATCAGGCCTGCCACCATTTTTCAATCTGAGACATAGAGAGACTGGTCAAAGGTCTCATTACAAAAATTACAGACTAACTCTTATTGTCAGCACCTTTTAGCCTTATGCATGAGGTATTGAAGAATTGAACTGTATTTATTAACTGTAATTTTTTCTTCCCTGTCCTCCTGCACAAGTGTCTCTCCGATCAGATCTGATGCTGTTTGATGAATGTAATTAATTAGACAACTTAGGTAGACAACAAAACAGGCTGTATAAATTGTGTAACAATACCATGAAGGTGATTTCTGTTTAATAGAACCAACCAATACAAACACAACAAGAAAACATGCTTCAGTATGTAGTGGCCTAAGGTGTAAGGCACTGTCTTTCGTGATCCAGAGACTGTGGGTTTAAGTTCATTTCTGGTGGGTTTCAGTGGAACAAAAACAAGCTGGTCTATAACCCAAAAGTTGATTGGACTGTATTCTGCTGAGAGTTGTTCACTAGTTTCTCATTAGTACAGTGTTTCTGCTTGTCACATGGAAAAGCAGGGGTGCTGTTCCCTGAAGGCAAGATTTCTGTCTGTGCTGTACAGGACTGTTCAGGGCTCAGTGTGTGTAATCAAAAGTTTTCCCTGGCACAAGCAGTACAAAAACAAACGTCATCACCCCCAATGGTGTGCCTATAAAAATGTCCTTTTCCTATTTATTTACATCAGATGGATCATAGCTACAAAATGGCCAGCCGACAAACCATTCAATTTGATTTTTAAATACCACAAATGCTGTTACACGGTACATAGACAGAAACATACAGCGCCAGAATCTCATGTGACACACGTGTTTAATCCTGGATCCTCTGGGTCTTCATAACATTACTTCCCCCAAGGCCTGCATGCTGTCACCCACCTCACCCAACGTTCCTGCAACAGGGCCAGAGGGCTTTTAATCACATTCCCACACTCCCTAGCAAATTACTGCCCTGTGATTGCAATCGATAAACCAATAGAAGCCGCTACATGTTGCCGTTAGGGACCGGGGACAAATGTCCGTCAGAACTGAAAAGCAGCAGGGGAGGGATGTTGTGAAAGCAGGGGGTTGTGTAATGCATGAAAACATACAGTATCATTCACTGTGCTGCTTTTGAATATGATTTCCTGAGGGTGGCAAACTTTACGCAAGCAACAGAATTTTTCATGTTGACAAGTACGTAAAATAAAAAAGGGAACGTGAGGTGGAGAAATGGAAAATTAGACAACTACATTAATTCAGTTGACATAGCGATAGAATGGAGAGAGAGAGAGATTCTAAGAAAAAAGTGCAATGATAGACAGTATAAGATGAAAAAGCAACTGGAGAAGCAGAAAATAATAATGAATAGCAAGGATAAACTTTCTTTCTCTCAGAAGCTTTAGTCTATCTGTCACTCGTTGACAAAATGTTCAACCTCTGTCTATTTCTCTTTATCTCCTTTTCATTTACGGTGTTTTCTGTTCTATCCTGTGTCTCTCTATTTGTCTTATTTCTGTCATCAGTTTCAGTCCCATCACACTCCAAAAGTTCTTTGTCTCTTGTGTTATTTATTGGTCATTTTTTCTCATCCATTTCATACGTTCCCTTTATCTGGTAGATCACGGGGCCAGAAATGGCAGAAGATAATGGGTTTGGTTCGCAAGGACTGTAAATCGCTTTCAGTAAATACATCTGCAAAATTCATACTAGTAAATTAATTCTACACTCCTTCTGACCTGCATTCACAAGTCAAAAATCATAAAAGTGTCATATTAAAAATAAAGATAGAAAACGTGTGTGTGGGGGTCAATTTTGGGGTAAACTCCCTTTATGCACAGCCTAATGCTTTGACTAAAATTATAATTGGACACACATACACACACACCTCCACAAATTCACCACTTTTCCAGTGTCAACTGTGTCATTTTTCTCCATGGGGGATGTCTTTAAATGCCACTGTTTGCCATGGTTAAATGTTCATTCACCACCCTGGGCCGCACTGCATTCCTGACACCCGGCCAAATGCCCGGTCACCAGCAGGAAACTGAGAACTGCATGAGGGCCCTACAATCACACTGGGTTTAATTGCCTGTGTAAAATTAGATCTGACCGCATGTCAAATCTTCTGTCTGTGATTTCATCTGCAGACAAGATACAATATTGTAATTTTCCATTCTGAAGCCATCTGAGGGCGACGATCTGTGTGTGTATTGCATATTCTTTTACATATTTATGCAGAGCTCCCTTTTTGGGCGCTGATATTGAGAGGCTAACTGTTCAAAACTCAATCAAATTTGGCTAGCTAATGCTTGTAGTATTTTATATAATTCAGCTTGTCATTAGAAATTGCATGTCATTGGCCGTTTGAGTTTGGTTTGATAGCTAAATTGAGCAGCTGTCTGCACAGAGTGAATGTCAAGTTATTGTAACAGCAACCGGATATAATTATAAGCTACTTAGCTGAGACACTTTCTAGAGTAAAAATATCAGCAAATCATCTCACAATGCCATGAAATGCCTTTTTTTTCTCTCAAGCAGCCTTCTATTAACAACCAGTACCATTGCAGACACAGTAGATGGTACAACTTTGAAGAACTATGATGTTCTTCAACAACCTGTTTCAAAAATCCAAATCAGGACATACAGTATCTGCATGTGCAGTAAATTGCAGCCACACCATGTCAAAACAGAACTGTGTCCCACTTAAATGTAGATGTCTGGTCACCCTGAACTTCATCAGAGACAATCCGTTACACAGCTGTATCCCAGCCAGCTTCTCAATTCTGTGTTTCACACAGAATGTGGTAAACAAACCTGCTGAATTAAAACAACCCCAGCAAATGGCAGTATTGACTACATGTTGATGATTGTTTCCTTAGAATCCTGTTTGAAGCGTTTATGCTAACAGATGCAATCAGATCATTGAGTTATCTGTGCATGCAAATGCATCAAATTGAAATCAGGTTGAAAATAACATCCATCCATGCAACATAAAGCAAATTAGTTTCTCTCGAAGGTCACAGCCCGACCTTATGACTTGTCTAATGTAATTCCAGCTGCATTTGGAGCTCATCACTCTTGTTGAGTGAAGTTAAATTAAGACAGGTTTAACTAATGCTGTGATCTTTAAAGCTTAAACAGGCTGTAATTGCTCATAAGGCGGAACCCAATGCAGTGTGATGCAGTGAAGCGTGAGGAACTGTTGCACGCCCTCCTCTGCCAAATGCCGCATCAGCACTTCCCCTTTTCTCGTGAGACTTCACAAATGTATTAAATATTGATCTTTACCCCGGTAGGTATATATTTGTCGAGCCCTCTTTTAAGAGAGCTGACTTAAAGTAACTCACTTTGAACTTAAACGTCACTGAAAATTAAAACAGAGCATCTGAGTGAAGGTGAAATTGAACTCATTCAGATTATGCAAAAAATAGCCTATGAGATTCACATCTGCCCTACAGAAACTACTCTGCAATTGTGAGTCAGCCTATCTAACCTCAGAGGCAGAGAAGGCCAGATAAAATCAGCCGTGTCTCTTGTGATAAAAGACACCCCGGTTTCCGATCTCATCTGTGGTAACAAGAAATGAAATATTAAACTTTGCATATATACGGGACATTAGCGCCCAACCTTGGCACGTTTCAATCAGACCCGGGGCGGAACGGGCGAGTCTGGGGATGAGAGAATTGCTGTGAATCCTGCTAGAGATGTTATTTTTCCTGTGGAACTCTTATATTCCAGAGTTATATTACAGCTTATATAATGTGCCACAGTGAAAAACACACAGGGACTCGAGATAAAGAACCAACAACCATACAAATGAGCTTTCTGTAACACTAAGACCTCACTGAGGCCTGGGAGCGAATTACATGACCTCTTTCAATCTAATACTCCATTATAAATACTAGAGACCAGGACAAATTCTGAACCACTAAAATTACATTATTATCCCTTAGGGTCCAAACTACCCTAATGATTTTTGTGCAAAAATAATGAATAATCATTTTTTACCATTTTTAAAATAATCTATTATTTTCCCTTTACATTCCTTAAATAGGTTCCTCTGACCTAATCAAAACCCATTTGGCAGAAATGACAACCTTACCCCAGTTGGATGAAGTTGGATGACAAAGTATTCATATTCTTTTCAGAAATTTTGTGAAAACAGTGATTCTGTTTCAGAAACTGTTTCAGCAAAAACACACTGTAGGAAAATAATCAAAAATGGATCAGAACAGTGAACAGGTGTGAACTGAATCCTTAATTATACACAAATGGTGACCACAAAAAATACTGGCATATAAACCAGTTTAATTTATTTAACATTTTCTTCAACATAGTTTAACAAGTTATGTGTTATTTCATAGTTCCAATAAGTTTAATATTACTGTGAAATGTGAAAAATATTAATAAAAGATGAGTATGTGTACTCAAATACTGTGTCAAGAAAAATGTGACGTGAAACAATATTTGTTGGTAAATGATAATGGAATTTGTCTTCTTTGGCTGACTTATTCCTTTAAGTATGTTTTCTGAGATGTTGCAAGGGCCCTGGGGTCTCAGAACATGAGGGTTAACAAGCTGCAGTCTTCACTGTAGACTTCCAAGGGTCTATGGAATGAGAAAGCAGTGGAGGACATATGGCAATAGAATGAAATGTTTTATGGTGCTCACAACAGGTAGAAGTTCATTAAACAGAACCTGGCAAGCAGGGGTCCCTTTGGTCATAAACACACACTCTCAGGTGTAACAAAACATGAACCAGCAAAAGCTGCTCAAGTTGGAAATTTCATCACACTTTAACTTATCAGGCCACAAGCCAGAAAACAAAAGTTTTGGTAGATTGCTGTTTATTGCAAAGCGACAATTATGAGCTTTAATCCATAGCATTTCAACCAAGGAGGTCCAAAATAATTACCATATTTCCTTCATGGACACTCAGTTCCAAAAATATTCAGAGCCAATCACCAGAGCCAAAAATGTCATGTGTCCAATCACTCTATATTAAAAACATGAGCCTATTTCACAATCTCAAATATCACAACACAATGTTGCAATATCTGGTAAGTAAAGATTTATGTTACTTGTGAAAAGTTTACTTTCGCTGGCTGAGTGGTGAACTTTGACGCCTAGTTCCAACACGCATAATGTTATTGGCCAACCACAGATGCAGCTACTTCAAAGGAGTGTTACAAGTGCTCATATAGCTAATATGTGCAAGAGCACATGCCTCCACAAACATTAAACCAAACATACGTGTCTGTACATATAAACTTAATTCAGGGCACCCTAGCGCAGTACAGCAGCCTGGTCCCTTCTACCTCCTCTGACTGACATTTAAATGTTCAAGTGGTCTTCATTAGTGTTCCACTCAGCCTTCCAACTAGTGTTTTTGCCAATAAGAAAATGGAGATTTACGAGTAATGGTGCGGAAACTCACTGGCAGTCCTCCTCCTCCTACCATCGAGAGCCACATCAGAGCACGAGTGGCCGCTGAGGAGAAGACGAGACTTCCATTCCAGTCAATTTGATATATTAAACAATTATTGAATATGCCACCAAATAAAAATCTGACAAACAGGCCTGTGTAAATCTTTGGGCCCGCTCTGTTAAATTATGTATGCCCTAATAAATAATTCATGAAGTTATGCAAATAAATAAATAAAGCGTCAAAACAATCAGAAACAAAAGCAAATATGTTCTCGTCACCGCTCGAGCTGATCCGATTGTTTTGATGACGAGAAACTCAGAGGGCGTTCTGGAAATCTAAATGGTCGAGTCGATACAAATCCACTTGGCTGTCAGTCATGGTTATATTTGAGGGTTATTATGGTGATGATGACATTATGAGCCTCTCAGAAGGTTTGATGGATTGCGAGCCGCTTTGCTGATCTAAAGTAATAATTTGATTGACAATTGCCGGCAGCAGGGATTCATACATGGAATTTTGGAGGCTGATGTTTGGTTTGAAAGAGTGGAAAAAACACATTTATACTGACACACACACAAATCTGACATTAAACTGCTCAGAAGGTTTGCAGATAGTCTGTAGTGTTGCTATCAAAAGGATCCTCTTAAAAAGTTAATATGTTAATGTTAATATTAAATGGTAACATCACTTAATGAAAATTGTGCTCCTGTAGCTCAACTGATAGAGCATTGCATTAGCAATGCAAAAGTTGTAAATGTAAGTCATGTACATCATTTTACAATCTTTGTAATCTTTTTATTTAAGCATTTACGTATAAACAGTTATAGTTGTTCAGGTATGTGCCATAACCTGCTTTCAAGTATAGCTGTGTTTTTAGTACTTACAAGCTCAGAGGTAATAATGATGTGCGTTTCAGTCCATATAAATTGGACATGTTTGGTAATTTCATCTTTTAACTTAGAGACAGAAAGCTTTTTAGCACTAATGCAATGTAATGAGGAGCAAAAGATGCACATTAGGCGTGTGATGCTATAGCTGTATTTTACCATTCTTGTACAACTGCAGAGGATGATGGGAAATTTTATTTTGTGTCACAAGCCTGTGGCTATATGAATGCTATTCTCTGGCTTATTACAATTCTACATTAACAGTACACAAAATGCAAACAGATGTAATTATATAATTAGCATTTACAGTTGAAACAATTATGACCAATACCAATTTACTTTCATTATGATTCTTTGAGACGCTGTCAGATCAAACGGCCATAATGGCACTGTAGTGGCATTAACTGTATAAAATTGGGCTCATAAAACAACTATTTCTGACTTGAATACAGTAGCCTCTCTATAGTCTCCATGTCCACTGACTTACATTGTATTGCAAATACATTACTTCTGTGTGATATTTAAACTAAATCACTACAATTTTGAACAGCACTAAAATGTATAGAATACCTGTTCTTAGATAAACATCTTAATACCATATTTTGATCATTCTAACGAAAGCCAGGTTTCTCCTGTAGTCTTTAAGAAGATCAATCATAATAATTTACTTAAAAAAAATCTCTGGTCTTTGTTTGTTACTTACACTGAAAACCTCCTGAATTTCTGTCTTGCGTTTACAATCAGTCTTTTCTTTGATGTATCACATCGCCTGAATCTTTCACCTTCCTTTGTTGCCTTTTCATCATTTTTTACTTTTTTCATCTTTTTTCCTCTTTCTCTTGCTACTTTTCAAAGCTCAATATATCTCCCGGGGGACTGTTTTCTAGTGAAAGACAGATTGCTGTAACATTTGTTACCCAACTAAACTCTCTTTTCTTCCCCCACTGGTAATGTTCAATTGTGCTGTGATCAGTCGGGCACCGGGGGCCATCTTACTGGGACCAGCAGCCGCCGCGAGGGCTGCGGTTTCTCTCCCCGCATCCTCTGCTCCAAATCATCTCACCTTCAGTTGCACCCAAACCTGCTATTAGTGTCATAAACGCGTTACAGTTTCGCTTCAACCCCGAAACATAACGGTTAAAGGCTTTAAGGTCTGGCATTAAATTTTATTTCATTAGCACTGCAGCTATGTCCAAAACTCTCGCACCAACATTTATTTGACACAGCTGAGTAATTGCTCAGTCTGCCGTTCACCTGCGTGGGTGTGTAAAAAAATACTTTGCCAGGAGCTAAACTGTTAGATAAAGTGTTGGATAAAGCAAGACCGTTATACTAAATGTGATGACTGAGTCTCTGTGGACTAGCGTTGTTTGGGATGTGAATGAATCTGTTTTTGAACTAATCTTATAAATGAATGAATCATTCTTGGTCACCTCTGTGCACAGAATCATAAATCTCTTCTTTGTAGAGGGCATGAATGCTTTGCTTTGGAGTCTTTGAGATTTCTAAACAAATGCTCACATTCAGTGACCATTATAGATCTGAATGACAGTTCAACAAACTGAATGAATTCCATCAGTCATGTTGTTCATAACTGAGGATCATTTAACAACTTTCATAAATATATATATTTATGAATGTGTAAAAAGATCTAATGTGCTTTGGTGCAGATTGTAAAACAATGAAATATAATTAAAAATAATTTACCAAACCATTTAATGGTCTTTTTGAAACTCACTATTCTTGAAGGTGGCTATGGACCCTATACATGGTCAGTAAAAAAAAACAGTAAATTAATCCTCATAATTTCTTTCTGTATCTAAAAAAAGATCACTGTGAATCTCAAACACCGTGAGGTGAAATGTGTGTGAGAGAGAGGGAGAGAGAGAGAGAGAGAGAGAGAGAGAAAGAGTGAGAGAAACATGAGACATGGTTTTAATTGGCACAAGTGTGCTGAATGGAGTGGATGTGGTCAACACAGTCCAAGGATGTTTTACATATAGATTGAATTAAAGAAGTTCTGTCCTTCAGTAATGTCCTTTGTGATAAAACAGACAACATGTTCATCCGAGTGTGTCTGAGTCAAAGTGTGTGTGTGTGTGTGTGTGTGTGTGTGTGTGTGGCAATATAAGGCTTTAATACAAAGCAATAGGAGAATGATAACAGCTGTAGAGAGGCCACAAGAGCAAACAGGTGTGAACAAAAAGAAAGAAAGGACAGCTGTGTGTGTGTGTATGAGAGAGAGAGAGAGAGAGAGAGAGTAAAAGCCCTACAGTAAACCCCAGGGAATCAAAGAATACTGTGGAACAATAGAAAGCTCTTCTAAAAAGGATGGATGAACTCAGACCTCAGAGAAACAGACAGAAGCCGACAGCATGTGCTATAAGTTCACCTTAGGGTGAAGTTACACACTAGTGTGCTGAAAGCTTGTCTCCTATCAGACAACAGAGTCACTAGAGAAGAAAAACAAGAGGAGGATTTCATTTAATAAAGCATAAGACTTGATTCCTGCATGTTAGAGCTGGGAGATATGTTAAATATGTGCAAATATATGTGCAATAATTAATGATACCATGTTAAGAAACATCAAGAATTTTTCAATGATTTAAGTATGCTGTTTTGGCCTTTAATGATTAGAAGAGTAAAGCTCAGTCTGAGCTAAGAGAGAAATGATCCTTTCTATTTACAGCAGGCTGGAATGGCCAGTGCAGGGGCATGCAGGTTCACAAGGGCTCTCCGGAGAACAGGTATAGGATTACAAGTAGGGGTCAGACCATTCGAACCCTGGCTCCACTTCACTGTTATACAAAGCATATTTCTTAACAACAATACCCGTGTGTCTCTCTTCCCTCAAAAGCCCTTTCTTATCCCTCTATATCTGTCAATGAATTAGATGTATCAGAATTCTGTATGGCAAACCTATCCAAAAATTGTCTTTCTAATTTGCATTTATTTTTATTTTTTTAACTTGGTGTCTTATCTTTGGCCAAGAGTACTGGCTATAATGATGAGTACAGCCAAGAAACTTCAATCAGAGAGGACAGATACAAATACACACACAAGCAGTGACAATATAAGCAGTGTTGCTGGCATTACATTACATGTATTCACTCAAATCCAACTATGCAAACAGAAAGACTGGATTGGAGACATCATAATTTACATTTTCACAAACATGCATACACTTATGAAGCAGACAGCCTCAGTCCTGAATGCTCATTGGTCAGTTGGTATTTCAGCCATGCTACAATACACCAGATAGTAAAAGCTATGATGCACAACACCTGTTCACCTATCTACTGTATATTACTAGTAACACCCATGCCACCCAGATTTGGTTGCTGTAAATACCTTAAATAACCAACACATTGGCTGTTCATTTATAGTTATCAAGCTTTTTGTTGTACAAAGTAAGCAGACTCACTAATTACATGGAGCCGGCTACTGTTAGAAGTTTGTATCCGGAACAATTGAGAAAAAATATCATATCCTCTTTTCATCTGCTTTCTTATTATCACTCATTTTACTCATCATTTTTTCAATTATTTAATTGTTTAGTTAGACATGCTAAAGGCAGCAAACCATTGCGGATGAAAAAGGCAGAGCAGTGAACACTGTGTTCAGAGCTAAGCAGATTGTAGAAACGCATTTTTTACATGCGTCAAAACGACAGGCCCAAAGCTGCGTTGCCTGATGGATGTGTGTGGCAGCGCTAATGCTGCACCTACTGATTTGTGTTGTTAATTGACTGAACTGAATTAGTTAGTGGTTAAAACATTCAACTGTTACTGAGAGCCGATACATCTATAATTAGCAGTGTTATTCTAATTCAATATCAAACGTGTGCTTTTCTAATGATGTGTAAACGTTATATTGAAAACCCGTCGAAGGCACCTGCTGTATTTATTGCACCATACCATATAGGCAAGCCACAGTCAGAAAGAGTGTTTTTTTTCCACCCTGCAACCCTATTGCACCATTATGGTCCTACTGAGGTCCAGTCTGTAATTGATTGGAACAGGGCCAAGGTAATGCTAAGTTGAGCTTACCTTCAAAGTCATGCAGCCTGACCTTTGCTAAGTTAGCCACTTCTGAAATTTCAATAAGCAGCTCTTTGAAATGCTACGGGGATGTGACCTTGTCTATCTGGAAACTGGAAAACTGCAGCGGAGAATTTGTCTCTGTGCCTTGAGGCATGCTGGAAGGTCATAAAAGGTAAGGGATCGAAACCCCCCACCGGATAATAATCACCTATTTCATCGCTATGCCAAATGAATTAAGCATCTGCCATCTTGCATCCTACCAATTTGTAAAATATTACATTCTGATTAGGCATGGCCTGCGTTCTGAACGAGTGTGCTTTTTATTTCCCTGCCGCTGTTTAGAGTCAATACGCACTGTTATGTTTTGAAATGGATTCACGAAATGTCTCAAATATGTCACAGTCTCTTCTGAGCAGATGATGGTCTCTTTGAAGTGCTTAACGAAGCCTCGAACGCCTCATGAAAGCTTTTAGAAGTAGCAACAACAGCGTCTGATTGATGTTTTATTTGTCCTACATTTCTAGGACAGATGAACACATCCAAAGAGAGAGAAACAGGGAGAGAGAGCTAGAGATATGACAGAAAGGCCATATGAAACATTATTTTGGCAGTCTTATTGTAGTCTAATAAGACCTTTTAATTAAACCAGTTTCATTAGACAGCCTTCAAAGTGATGAATATATGTAGTTTGTACATGTTCAAAAATTCATATGGAATCATTAATAGATTTTTTATGATGGCTTCACTGCTCCACTTGCAAATGGCGTTTAACCTGAGAGAAATAATACTGAGATTGTGATTATGAAAACAATTGCCTGAGGTACGGTTGAAACAAACCAAACAAATTAGCATATTAGTCAACAGGGCTTTATAATAAAATGAAATAACTTGCTCATGGAATCTAATTTAAACTAAGCTAATGGGGAATATTCTTTCCCTTGTTTCAAATGAGTAATCTCAACTGCTATTGTATTGTTTTTTTAACAGAGGCATAAAACACATGGAAGCGTCTGTTGTAGCTAAAATTATGATGCCTTTTCAACATCAAATCAAAATGTACCTTTTTTAGAATCTAGGTTTCACTCTTCCTTATTCATCAGGTCTTAAAATCTAGATACCTTTCACATAAACACAAACTGAATAGATAGTAAACAAGAGTAATATATATAATTTTTTAGTGATCCATTTCTTTTAAGAGTAGTTCTCTAGTAACAAGCAAGCACACACAAACACACACATCCACACAGAAACACAAATACACACAAACAAACAAAAACAATGTCCTCTCAAACGTGTATTCACCTCACCCTGACCTCCAGTAGCCAGTACCCTTTTCCCACTTGAAAAGAAAAAAACACACATTTCAACAGAGGAAGCATCTGTGTCAAAGAGCAAGCATCTAAACATGCCAGGCCAAAGTTGGCCTTCAGATTTCCATCTGGTTTTAGTCACAGACAAAGATCAGGAGGAGTTCTGCAGGAGCAGATTCCAGTTTACACAGATCCTCTGGGGAGAAGCATCCGTTCAAGGGTATCAGGTAACAGAACAGTAGGCTGAAAAATTGAGTCTTCTCCTGGCCTCCCATTGGGAGGGTCTCAAAGAGAATCGGACATTGGGAGGGACAGGAGGAAAGGATACAGCACATGTTTTCACTTAAGAAAGAGCAACTGCTTAGATGCCAACAGGAGACACAGACGAGATGTTTCTCAAGAATGGGGTCCCAAAGAGAGTGAGGTGATGATTGTGGGTTCGTGAAGGTCTGAGAATGTCTGAGACCCAGCTCTTTTGGTGCGGCTGCAGCTGTCGTGGGGACTCAGCTGTTGACAGAAGAAGTTCAGCATGCTCAGGAGAAGTCGGTCTATAAAAACCCTGAGCAATTATTTAAAGAAAAAGCCCCGTGGCATCAAGTCACATTCCCCTTTAATTCTGTTAACACTTCGTTTTCATGTGAGGCCCCGTGACACAAATGTTCTGCTTTTACCAAGAACTGGGTTTCAAATTGGGCTGTGTGCATTTTGCATTTGCAACAAAAGAAATTCAAAAGTACAGATTCAGAATATTTTCTGTGATTGTCAAAGAACTGGAGGGCCTTAACCTATGGTTGTGATGGCGTATTATCTGCCATTTTGAATTCAATGTTTTATTGTACGCTGTGCAAAGGCAGTGAATAGGCATGAATAGTCAATAGTTTTTTAGTGAATGACATTCAGGAACCAAATTATTTAGCTTTCAAAATCTTCACCTCAATATTTCAAGCTTAAGTGTGTGCATTTTGTCAATTTTAAAAGACTTTGTCCTTTCACAGTTTAAAGTGAGAGACATCCATGTAGCCTATTTGTAAGATGATCACTCTAAAAATCATGAACACGGTCAAAACACTGAAAGTCTCTGAGCATCTGACAACACACTGGTTCGACCAATAGCATTTTAGGGGTGGGGCCATCTATTTGTTCTATGTAACTATTTGAATCTATTTTTTATACAACCATTAAATTAGATAAAGCATTTTATATAAAATAGAGACATAAGACTTATGAAAAAAAAACTCTACAACAAACTACAAACTCTCTTTTTTTTGTAAAACTACAATGAAATCACAAATTCTTTGCATGAATCTCAGAAGTTCTTTTGGCTTAATTTGCACAGTAAGTAAATATATAAAGGTACAAGCACTTGCAGCGATGCATCGACTTACACAAACACACACAGGACTGTACACTGAGAGAATGTCTGCTAAGATGGAAAAGTAAGGCAGTTCCTGTCAGGTCCATCAGTCTGCTGTCTATTTCCACCCCATTTCTCCTACAGCATTTCATTGCAATCCTACTTTTCTCCTTATCCAAAGAGACATATAACATGCGCTTGTCACTTGCTGGCCAAGGATGCACTGCAAACTTTTCTCTTGAGTACAGCTGAGATAAAAGTTGATCTTCACGCCCCTTCCTACACCTCAGCTGTGATGTGATGTTGGTCTAAGTGGATTCAGAAAGCTGCTTTGCTTTGCTAGCAGAGCCCTGTAGAGAGCAAACCGATGGGAAATCAGAAAAGTGGGTCTACCCTGTTTGAAGCTTAGATTGGCAGTTGCGTTAATACTTGCTGGAATTCGCCACACATCCTGTGAAGTCGGAGCAGGTGATTAATAACTGTCAGAGACATTCTAGAATGTTCTTGCATACATATCATCCTGTTTCACTCTTTAATTCACCCCCTAAAAACTCATCCCCTTATTCTCTTTATTTTAACATGCTCTGGATCACTTTAACGCTCTGATGTTGCAGGCGTAATGCTCCCCCACACATTTCTGACTTTGTTTCACTAGTCTTGTTATTTCAATCATTTTTCACACCCCACCCTCAGGAAATCGTTTTGAAGTGACTTTGAAACCATAGCTTTTAAAGCTATAACCTACTGAAAATGTCATTTACCGTCTACAGTCAAGCTACCATAAAAGTTGTTTGCTACACTACAATCTGCAGTATCAACCAAAATAGGCTTTTTGCGCTGAGGCTACTTAAATCAAAACAGCTTTATGTAACTATGGCCATCTTTTATTTTGTAATCATATCTAAACAAATACATTTGCATTAATATTAGACAAAAATAAAATATTTACATAACCGCTTTTAAAACTTTTTTTGCTATGAAAAATGTGACAACTGCATTATTTTATTGTGTTATACAGGTACTTGTTTGAGAAGCAAACGTTATACTACTGAAAAATATAGTACAGTTGGAGTAGCATGGCTAGTTAGTTATTCCCCCATACTGCTACATTGCCCCGTGCCTCTCTGGTCTTATCAAAACAACACAGCAAATATGTCACTCTGAATCTGTCTTCACAAGACAGCCATTAACTAATTCAATTACACAAGGCTACTTTAATCATAATATTTACATCAATCATTGATGTCACGTTACGCTTTCAGGCGACATGACACAGCAGATGTGCTCCTGAGTCATTTTAACTTCAGTTAAAGACTGAAGCGATGTCAGGCCACTTCGGTTCAAAACACTCTCACTGAAATACAGGTATGAGCTTTTAAATGCAGGTTCTTTTGTAAGAATGATGAAAATGCATGAGTTGTGCCCAATACGGTTTTAATTTCATCTTGATTTTAAGACTATGAAGAGCACCCAAAGTTATGACAAGAACTTTTTATCAGGATTTCTTTTTTTCCAAATTGTACACATGCAGACCAACGGTGGGCCGCACCCAGTACTTCCACAGACTCGCCGTCTACTCTTGGGTTTGTGGTCAAGTAACTTGACTATATATGGAGAAAGAAATTGCAAGCTTGAGCACATGTCCCCTTGTAAGGTCTTGCCGCCCGGAGCCTCAAAACCGAGAGAGGCCTAAAACAGCTTGTAAAACCCACTTCCTTACTGAGAAAATGTGGCTCAGAATCCAAACAATGAGGGAAATTCAAGTTTGGTCATATAAATTACGGTAATATACACAACAGAGGCCTGCGTCTCTAGTCTGACTTTCGTCTAAATGTAGTAACCAATGATGAATGTCAGGGACCTTTCATAAACATTACATTGCTGGCAGACAGACCAAGTCTGTCCACACATTTTTTCAGAATTTCCACATATATGTGAATTACAGATTTAATTAAACTTCATAAAGAAGGCATGATAGTTCACTGGCTGAGGAGAATTTGTTGGTTAACATGCAATTTCATTTGTGTGCTGTTCTGCCCTAAAACTCTGTCATGATAAATGGACTAATTTAAGCCTGCACCTGGTTGAGTTTTGGGTCCTGTGTGTGTGTGTTTGTGTGCATCCCCACCTCTTTATATTTTTGTCCTGGGGCTGAGATGAGTCTGGGTGGGCTTAGCGTGGGCTTTGGGGTCATGGTACAATGCCACATCTGAAAGATTGGACACAGGAGGAGGGACAGAACCAATCTGCTCCATGTGGTTGGATTTAAGAGCTCACCAGGTGGTTCTAAGCCTTTCTTCACCCTCAGAATCAACCTTGGCTGTGTTTTGTGAAGAGCTGACTGGCGCAGCCACCTAAGGAAAATCCGCTTTGTGGCTCGCTGCTGTAAACGAGACTGTAGCTTGTGTGGTCGGCCATGGACATCAACAGTGCCACAGTTAAACCAGCTTGACCAGAACTGACATTCCTTGATAGAACTCCAGATTCATCACCTGGCCTTTGCCATGCTAGCCCACAAGTAGCTTCTGCTCAGTGAGGAATGTTTTGGTACAGTCGACGTGGAATTATTAATGCAAGATACATGCTATCAAGCTAACGACACACAGATTGTGATTACCCTCATAAAGGCTCTATAACAACAACTGTTCTACATTGCGGGCAGCTTGTAGCAATTACTAGCCCATCTACACTGTTGATTCAGCCCAAATGAGGGACTCTCAGCCACTACGATTGTGTTTGTGATTGAAGCTCACAATATCTGCCTCACAAAACTGCATTAGGCCTTCATAATGCCTCCGACAGCTGGACCCAGAGAACAGCTTTTTATCTGTGTCTCCAATCTGAGTAATGGACTATCACCCTTTATCCCAGAATAGCACAGGTCTCTCAACAGATTGGCAAATCAGACTCATCTATTACAGTCTCTCCCTGCCCATCCTTAGCCTTAGAAGGGGTAAAAGAGTCGTCTGAGTAAAGGATTATTGCTTTGAAACAATCTGCTAGACTTTCCCATGGAGAGAGAATTTTAACACGTACAATGTCAACAGATACTGACCTAGAAATACTAAATCTAAATACTAAACACCATATATATATATAATTATATAAATTTACATTTTGTATAATACTAAACACCATATGAATTGAATGAATATATATGAATAGGAATTAATATTATTTTTATTTTTTATTTTATTTATTCATATTTTTTATTAATTTATTCATAGACATTTAAGATTATCTGTATGGCAGATAAACAAAAATGTTTGTTTCCCCATGTCAATTCCATCCTAAAACAGCTTTGACAATGAATTGCAAGTAATATCGTTTTCTCATTTTTAGGAGCAAATTTTGTAAATAACTCATTTGCTGTCATTAACTTGTATTATGTTTATATTGACATTAAATCGACCACTCTGTCTACATAATAGTTTCAAACATCAGTCAAGCAAATATGACAAAACAGACAGAAAAGAAGGGTTCACCACTCCCCCTCCCACATACACACACTCAGGCTGCTCAATCTAAAGGGCCACGTTACAAAAAATTAGTAAGAAATTTGAAAAGAGCGAAAAGGGCACGTTGAAAACAGCTCTGCATGAATCAATCCATGACGCACTCTATTTAGCACTCATAAACCACAGCCTATTGAGTTTTACATATTCCACAGACCTTAAATATCTTTTTCGACCAGAGGAAAGGAAAGGGGGTACCTCTTTTCTCTCCGGAGAAAAGCAGCATGAGAGAAGATTTGACAGAGCCACTCTCCCGTTTTATTCGGTTGTTCAATAAAAATCATCTTGATGAGCTTCAAGGATCAATGGAGCCACTCCACCCCCTGATCGAGCGAGTTAAATCCTTACACCAACTGATCACTCACTCACAATTGTCCTCTCAAGACCAAACCTAAGTTCTGTAATCACATGAAGCTTCTGGAACTCGTGGGATGGATAGATTGACGGTCATGCAATAAACACCATCAGGTGTTTAAGTGTCACAGAGGACAATCTTAACTATAGAACTGCAGACCACATAAGCACTCAGGCTTTAAAAGAGGGACACTGTTTTAAGCTAATTGAGTCTCTGGGTATCTGTTTTCCCTGATTTTCTAGGTGATTCAATAAGCTCTTGAGATAAAAAGGAAGCTTGCATAATGTGCAAATGATCACTTACGAAATCTCACGAGTAGAACTACAATCACACCGGTTTCATTACACTTACATATTGTATTATCGCTTTGAAAATTCTAGTTTTTTTTTGCTTTGAGAGTGATGAAATGTTATTTTTGATAATGTACCATAAAACTCAAGAAACAACAGGGAATAATCAGTCAGTTCTTTCAGGATGATAGCCTTGAAGAAATCTCTTGTGCCTGGATACAAATTAAACAATGAGATTATAGGAAACATGCTTAAAATATCTACATCAGAACTATGATTAAGGTTAGATGGAATCTGACCTTAATCATCTGCCATGATAAAACTATCATGACAGGTGACATCATCTGTCATGATAAAACTAGCCTTATGGCAGAACAATATTGATATTACAACACACCCAGAGATATTTGCTGTGAACGTGAACTACTTTTGTATTATTTTATACCAACAACAGAAGCAAAAATTCTTTATGCAAAAGCAGGACTTCATTAAAAGACTTATTATTTCCAGAACTGAATGTCTGCTAACCCCCAGCTGAGGTCATGGTTAAATGAATAACAACTGGAAAATCAGTGGAAAAATTCACATTAAGTTCCAAAACAAAAAATACTTTAGAGCTGTAGTTAGTTTATAAAGTTTGTACGTTCATTTAACCAGAATCACTGAAAAAACACTTTACTTTTAACTAAAACCTTTAGATCTAATATTTTCTTTCCTCCACTACACACACTTATTTTAAACTACATATCACACACATTCTCTCCTAATCCAGCTCTACAATGTTTGACTGCTGTTTCTCATTAAACAGGATTACATTCAATCTTTGACAATATAGTCCGTGTGGGATTTTAATTAAATTTTGTTTGAGTTAACTGCCCCCCTTTTACCAACCCTATGTTATTAAAGACCACTGAATATAGGGACCACAAACCTGTCTGAGTGACACAAGCTTATGGAAATGTGTAATTATCTTTCTATTTCTTGGCTAATTTTTTCATACTTTCTATATACTTTCGCTCTTGCTAATGGTTAAATTTAGGGTTGGGGTTAGAAGTGGGCTTTAATACTATGCAAAATCACTAACCTATAATACATACTCATTTTTCCGTGAGACCAGGCCTGAGTTCACTCTGCGAACACCAGTCATGCTGGTATGGACAAAGCCCTGTAATCTGCTGGGGCGAGACCCTAAACAAGTCTGCTAAATCTTATCGATTTCTAGTACACCCTTAAAACTCTCACTTACTGTTGTCACTTTCTGTGTCTTCATACCACATCGATACACTTGTGTTTGGCAGATGCCTTCTAATATATGCATACCTAGAGATAGCAAATGCTAATATTTAGCCGGATGGAGCTTCTATATTATCATGAGAGAGAATCAAGCAGTTGGTGCCAGTCCCCTTGAAGTCAAATTACATCTTGTGTGTGCTTTGTCCTTGCTTTAGGGGAAAACTATGGTTGGTTGAGTCACGTTCTGCAACCACAGAGGACTTTAAGAAGCTGGCATCTGGTGCCAAAGCTTTGCTATTCATTAATTTTAATGAACACTATTGACTTGTTTAAATTCCTGTGTGAATCTGTTTTTATGAGTCCTGTCATCCTTCAGGCAATAAAGACGCTCTCGGCACCTCCCTGCAGAGACATTCAACGAACGCAATGATCTATTATATCCTAGGATTATTAAGTAGAGAATGAGAAGGAAGACAAAGCAGAGGTAAAGAAGAGGTAAGAATGATAAACATTGTTGTGTGCATGAAAGACAAGAGAGAGGAAGAGCAGAAAGGTAAGAGAAAACAATGAAAAAACTAAACTTTTCGTACCTTCTGAAAAACTATTTAAAAAAAATGTTTAATAGAAAGTAAATTAAAAGTTTATTGTAAATGCCATACACTAACCATGTTTATGAAAGACAAGTCAAAATGACTTCCTGTGGCAATTGACAGCATGAAATGAAGACTGTATTTAACTCTAACATTATTTGAAGTACTATAGCATTACTTTGCATCTCAAAGGGCACATGCAAGCGTTTTCCTTCAATAATGTTCCTCTTATCTACAAACAAATGAGCGCTCCAACTCAAGGTGCACCTCTTTGGTTTAGAACTTCTCCACCCAAACAATTGAGTGAGAAAAGCTCCTTCAGTCTCCAGAGAGACGTCCCCTGCTTTATTCACTCATCCCTTCTTCTGTTCTCATCTAATCTGCACTGAGAAACAACAGTTAAGCTCGTGTTTTGATGTTGAACTTAATTGGAAGGGAAAACACGGTCATGTAGAATCTAAATCAGTGCTGTGTTTGACCTCATTGAGACCATCTGTTGAATTTGTATAAAGGACAGAGAGATGCCAGCAAACATTGCGTCAATCAAACCCAAGCTCTCTATCTCAGGTTCCCAAAGGATTTCTGTGCTTTACTGTCATTACCGTCTATGCTGCTTGCGTTTAGACATTTTATTTTTCCATGTAATGGCGGAAAGGTTGTTTGTAGGCGCTCATTATTGATGACAATACTGAAGTGGCGGCTTCATAAATATGGAACCTGGGACTGTTTACCCATCAGGAGGACCCAGTGAGACATTTATCAGAAGGAGAAAGTGGCTAAACCTGGAAACTTTCCATACCCCTGGGAGGGAAGTAAAGGGCAAGGAGGCTGGGCATTTGTCAGGATTAAGAAATGCAGGTATTTCAAAGCTGAAGTTAGATGATACATTACAATATCTTCAAGGGAACACAACAGGAGAGGCTGGGCAGAATGTGTCTGCTGTTTTGACACAATAAACTGAATGGGTAATGGAAGCTGTTGAGCCCTAAATATAACAAATACTTATTTCAAGTTGTATTAAAATCATATAAAATTTGGATAAAGTATAACACAAACTGTTCACATGACTTAAGTGAAAACAATATTGAATTCAATGAATGCTGAAACCTGCGATCATGCAGAAAATCCCCCCAAAAAATTAAGAATAATATATTTCAGTTTATTTGTGACAGCCATAATTTTTGCTTCATAAACAAGCACCTGTTTAGAAACTACAACCAGTTTAGAAGAGAATATTTTTCTTCTGTGACAATATGGAAAGACATGGACCATTGGTGTCTGAGGAACAAAGCAAAACAAATACTGAGATTTTAATACTAAAGGCAAGATGATGCACTATGAAATAAACTTTTAATTAAGCTTTTAAAAATAAATTTTTAATTACAACCATCTGTAACAGCTACGTTATCTAATATGATCAGTCTCTTTACAACATCTTTCTTTTGACAAGACAACAAAAGTCTTAAGGACTGAGGGAATGCCAAAGCTTATCTGCATGCTCCAATGGATCCTTCCGGACTGAGGTAAGGATTGCAGGAATGAATGAATAACTCAGTGTGAGAGTGGATGAAGAGTCCCTTTGGAGAGGTCTGGTAGAGCTTCTCAGGCCAATAGAAAACAAGCAACCTTAACCCAAGGTCTAGCTAACACAACATTATGCTATTATTTCCTGCAAACACAAACTCCAATTAGAGTGGCAGCGATGCTTGGAATACACTAGCTTTTTCTTCTTTTATCCTGTATGTTAAATCATCAGAAGTGCAGTCGCGCAATAACTTAACGCCATGGAAACATACTAAGGCAGGAATGTTGACAGGACAATTTTGACCATAGACATTATGGAATACCATAGGCTTCAGGCTATCAAAGACTTCAGGCATCAAACTGACCTTTAAAGAGTATAATGACTTAATTGTTAAAACAAATTACTGTTGTTTCACAATCTACAATTACTTGTCACATATACACACCCAAGGATGAGGTTTATGATAAATATTTAATTTTCTTGTAGGTGCACATGCAGAACTTTAAGTGCCTTATCATTGGCGCCTGAGGGGTGATAAAAAAATAACAGAGGGGAGATCTTACAATGCCATAATCTGTATACTGGTTTCTGTCAACTTAGGATTTAGTAACTCCAGAATTTGATAGCTCTTCAAATTAGTATGTTTGAGGTGATATTTCACTGGTTTACAATTCAAAATTCCCTCACACCCAAAATTACAAAATGCCTCAGTGGTCTTCAGTGGTTTTACTGTACCTTCCTCTGTGACCATTTACGAGACCAATTAAATCAGGTTCAATAAGGTACACCAGCCTTTATGGAAAGTGTGGCAGGGGCACAGGTGTGGCAGGTGGTCAATGCTGGGAACAAAAATGAGCATTTGTGTGCGCTGTGATGAGAGGTGCTTTTGGCTTTAGGGGACACTGTAGAAAATCGAATTAAGGGCCACTTAATGGGCGTGTTACCCTCCAACATCTGTCTGCTCCATATGGGGTGAGCATATTCATGCCATTGGGAGTCTCTTCTGACATCTTTGGAACCATCTAGAATCCCAGATTGCTGTGTGTATGTGTGTGCGTGCGTACCCATATGCATATGAAAGGGATCCATGTATTCAGAGCCTTTCTATATCACCTGATGGAATTTGCATTAGTAACTTTGATGCAATGTTGCTAAGAACAAGGAAAATCTATCAGGATCAAACTGGGGATATGTTGCTTAAAAGCACATTGATTTATGACAAAACCAAACCAAAACATTTCAGTCACCAGCCCCTAAGTGTTAAAGGAACAATGCACCAGAAATGATAATTATTCAGTCATCATGTCATTTTAATCCCATTAATCCCTAACAAGGACAAAACAGAACTAAAGTAATCTATTCATCTTTTACACTATACAACAGTCTGTCTATCTGTCTTTAATTGTTTATTTGTCTATTAATTTAGTTAGCCTTCTGTCTGTCTGTTCTTGATCAATCTATATATCATTTGTACTTACACACAACTATGAATAACAGACCTCACAATATTAAATGTGTGGTTTAAGTATGTCAGGACTGGAAGGGGCTTCTTGGCCAGATCCTGCTCTGAGAGTTGAAAGTGGGTTATCTGGCTTTAGGACTGAGGCTGGATAATGATGAGGAAAAGAACTGAGGGGAAACAAGGGAGACGTGCGTGTGGAAACCACACAAGGCGTCTGGAGGAGGACAGAAGGAGACTGACAGAGTGAACGGAGTAACGAAGGAGAGACAGCGAGAGAGAGGTGGAGTAGGAAGCTCAGGGGCAGCCTGGGAGCTGCTCTTTAATTGGCAGAGTAGTGTGAGCTTGGATGACCACCAAGCGGGACTGGCACAGAAAGTCCAGAGGGCAGAAACGGACCCTGGCACCACATGGCACCACCCTAACCAGCCTCTCCAACCCTCCACGTAGTTCCATCTCCTTCTCTGTTTTTGCCTTCCCACAATCCCACAGGCACTTCCATCTGCCTCTCTCAACCACACGCCCTCATTACAGAGAGAGAGAGTGAGAGAGAGAGAGAGAGAGAGAAGAGCAGGGGGGTTACTAACTAAAAGTACCAATGCTACTAACTTAAATCCTTTACAGTATTGTGTCAAACAGCTTTTCATTTTTGTAAGGAAAACTGAGACAACAATCAAACATGACTCTCATAAAAAGTTTTTTCTCTTATAAGTAAGGCTTCAAAAATGACTCACTAATGCTGTCACTATATTAAACATTTTGCTTTTGTGGCAAAAAAGTTCTGAGACTTCAAAAAAAAAAGGTAAAAAAAGGTTCTGACATTTTATAGAGTTAAAATATAGAGTTAGATATTTTTAAATGTTTGTTTGTGTAGGTAACTGATTTTCAAAATTGAAGTTTTGTTTTGCTGCAGTCAAACTTTAAGCAGTTAAATCAAATAAGTTCTAAAGTAACCTCCCCAACATTGAGAGCACATCTTGAGATTTGAAAGCACACCTCGTGAGTCTATCTTGCAAATTTTCTCTGTAACAAATATTTGTCTTTGGCAGGCCAAGATTACAGAATGTTTGTTCAAAAAGAAGCTAGATTGCGCAGCATTCTTTCTTCAACAAACACAACTGATGAAAAATAGAAAACAAAAAGAGGATTTGTACTAAGTTACAGCACTGCAAATGCCTTTAGATGAACGCCCATCTTTCATTAAAAGGGATCAAAGGTCACTGGTAGCCAGTAGTGAAACAGAGAGAGAGAGAGATAAATATGGGGGAAAAATGGATGCAAAGCCGGGTGGCTGTCTCCTGTATACTTAAATGGTAAAAGTCCAAAGAGTCTGACCACCACAGTCAGTCTGTTTACGTTAAGAACAGTTTTTGTTTAACTGAGTTTTGACGAGACCAGACTAACTGCACTTGGAAGCAGTGACGACTGCTATGAAGAGCACACACTAACTCACACACAGTTTACACAATGTTCACAATATAATGACCCTATTACAAAGAAACTGTCATGCATCTAATGTAGGTTGTAACGAATAAACATTCCTGCAGGACAAACGTCAACACACTCAGACAGGAAACAGCAGCCAACAGTGTAGTGTTTATTTTACTGTGTCAGACAGACATAACAAGACCGCTCAGTGTATGTAGAGAGGACAGAACATATGCGGAAGAGAAAAGTGCTATAGGTGTATTTATTAGCGACAGTAAGTAATACTGTATTAATTTTGTGTTGCATGAGCACTTTTCACCTAAAGGGTTCATTACAGCAAGTCAGTAGCTGAAACCGAATCTACAAACATGTTTATATATGTAATAGTGTTAAGGGTGTAGAAATGATTCAGAAAGCGTGTTGAGACACTTCATTAACCTTATCAGCTTTGCTCAGGAACATTAATTAGGTGACATCATGTCTAGTGCTCAGAACTACAACACATCTGCATGGAAAGGAAGACTCTCAAATCATGTCAAGGGGCCTTTAAATTGGTATTTGAAATATCTGACTACGTACACCATCCTGCTGTATACTTGTAAAAGGAGCTGTTTTAATATACAGCAGCTAAAGAAAAGCTCAAGTAGTTTCCGTTGGATGGCTGAGATGCTTGTTTTCTGAGAAAATTATGTATTTTTGTATACAAAGGATTTTATTGAACGCACAAGCCAAAATGGAACGCGTGGCTGACTTCCTCTATACATGGAGACACTGTGTTGTGTTGTCAAAAGACTGAACGGCTGTTGATTGTCGTATCTCAACAGTTTGTACCAGTCAAACTTCCTGTACGTATGTGAATCTTTCGCTGTATTCATCTGACACTGATACTGTGGAGAGAAATGCTCATATTTTACACCTAAACAAAAGCCTTTATGTTTTAATTACAGTGGAATGATTGACTGTTGCGTATTAATCTCTTCTATTCATTAAGCTTTGTTTTAATTCTCTCAGAGACCAAAGCCTCATGGGATATGAGGACGCACACTACTGAAGGAGACAGCTTTTGTGTGTGTGTGTGTGTAAAAGAATCTGGGATGCTGGAAGTTGTTGCCTGGTGTCACATGCAAAAAGGCTTTCTCATTAGAGTGACGCTGTCTGACATAACACAAATTATCTTCCAGCTTTTGAAGAACGCATGTTTCAATTATCACAAAAAGTGTGCAGGTTAACAGCGGGAGAGTGTGTCGATCTGCATTCATTATGTTGACGTCAGTCAGAGCAGCTCTACAAAATAAGGGTTCAAACGGGGGTTTGCAACTTCTTGCTACAAACCTTTTAAAAGGAATGTTCTGGGTTCAACACAAGTATGGCTCTATCAAGCTCAATTGTCTAGTTTGTTCACAATTTAAATTTAAAACTGTGCATGAATAAACACAGTTTTAAAAGCTGAGCCTCAAAACCTAAGCGCCATAAACTAGTGTGATAAAACTGCTCTCGAACCACATCTGTGCAAAGATTTTTTTTTTCATGAGCCTGTAAACACGATAAACATGATAACTTTCACATCATGCTGTATGTGCAAATGGATGTGTAGAAATGGATGTGACATAACTATTTTAAGCACGGTTCACAAGAGGCAAATTCCACCCACAGGAATCACATCGGTACTGTAATAAACAACCAGAAGTGAATCCACATATAAAAGAAGTGTCACTGCTAAAAGGATGATTTAGACAATTTTCACTTCAGAAATGACTCAGAAATGAAGTACTTTAAATTCCTCTACAATGCCCTTCCTTATACACTTCTATTGAAAGTGCATTACTGTGTACACAAGCCAAAACATATTTTGTGGTAATGGACAGTATTTTACAGTTGCTGCAGATAGAAGCACAATTACATTCAGCCAAGAACATTCTTTAAAAAATTCATACCAAACAAGATCACTATGTAAAGTCTTACTGCCTGTGTTTGGTTCATTTTCCAAATTCCTCCATTCACAGTAAGAAAAGCCTATTAAAGCAAACACATTTCTAAAATCTTAGTTCAGCCATC
Organism: Yasuhikotakia modesta; assembly: GCA_036877545.1. Taxonomy (NCBI): domain Eukaryota; kingdom Metazoa; phylum Chordata; class Actinopteri; order Cypriniformes; family Botiidae; genus Yasuhikotakia; species Yasuhikotakia modesta. Next base: position 10,369 of record JBAJNP010000392.1, on the reverse strand, counting down.
CTTTCTGCAGCTCAGGCATTCATTTTAACCTTGGTGTGGTGCATTCTGTTTGTCAACAGGAATGTTGTACATGCTTATCTGTGCAAACCGGGCTCTTAGCGATCAAAGTTACAATTCTGGAAGATGAACAAGATCCCCGCGGACAAAAGGCTCGACGATTACAACAAGCACTCGAAATTGCCACAAAACCACGCGTGCGCCGAGCACACCAGAAACCGACAGAGAGCCGCGCTGAATACACCCCCATACAATCACAAATGAGAGGAGCTTTCACAGGGCGAACTTTAAAGAGCGTCTGCAACACAGAGTGGAGCGTTGCCTTTTCCCCCGCTCTTTTAATCAGAGGACAGGTTTGTTTCATGTCTCATAAACCTCTTGGTCTGTTTAACAAAGCTGACTAACATCTCTAATAACAGGAAACAGGGGAAACGGACATGATGAGACGTTAAATGGCATCAAAACTGTGACTCAATATGAAGAAATCAGATCAGAGCATCCGGCATAATTATCCGCAGAAAGGACAGTTTGTGAAACTCTGCGTGCGAAGTTATGTATGAGGTCTTTTTAATCTGGTTTTATCCAAGTCATGACATCTGTTCTGTGATCTGAAGGAGCTCTGTGTGTGTGTGTGTGTGTGTGTGTGTGTGTGTGAAAGAGAGATCTATCAGTTTCCATGAGTTTCTGTGTGTGGTCACCACCCTGCTATCTGTCATGGCATCTGGAGTGTGAACTGACACAGGAAGAACTTCTGCGTTTTAAGTGTAATTCTGAATATACACATTTTCCTATGGGATTAAGCGCTTTATCCATCTGTTCCCGGGGCAGTGATGCCACTTTTCTCAAACACTATGTACCTGCAACAAATCTGACTAACCTTCTGGCCGCCTTGTACTACAGCAGGCCAATAAAAATCACACTATGTCACTAAAACATAACAGGGCTAAAAGTTTAGACAGAAAGACACATTCCTCTTCCTCCAGGCTGAGACAGAAAGCAAGATTATGGTTATAAAAGCATGTAGGAAGAGGGGAAAAAATGGATTGGAAGACAGGAGGAAAGAAAGACAGATGAATAAATGGTCGAATCAAAGAGCATGGCACATAAACGGCTCTCACAGAGGGAAACTGAGGGTCATTCTACAAAATGGTCCCATTTGTTACCATAATATTGCTTTGTTTAAAACAAAGTGCTTTGTTTGGCAACACACAGTTGTGTTAATATCAGCATTAAAGTTTTCTTCTGAGGACTATGTAGTTCTGTAACATAATGCTATGAAATTAAATTGCAAAGCTACCAGCCCTGTTACTAGAAACCATGTTATATGATGTGTGTGCTATATGTTATGTTTTTTGTAACAATACATTATAGTATATATTACATTACATCATTAACACTACAAATAAATATAACAGATTTTCACATATTATAGAATAACATTTAATAGAAAAAACATATTATATATATTAAATTATATATTTATACTTATACAGTTATAGTGGTAAAGGCCCATTTGAACGATTGACCCACAATATCACACACCAAACACTAATATCCTCATGATAAATGGAATAAATGAAAAAGAAAGGACAGAAATGGAAGGAGAAGTAAACAAGCACAGCAGCCGCATCAGAACGGCAGACTGCATTCATTACTGCAATTCCATCTGCGTATGGCTGAAGCATGTTTCTTCATAGACTGTCACAGGCCCTGCCGGCGCAAGCGCAGCCATGCAGGATTTGCTTATGGCCTCAAGACAGAGTAATGAGAAAAACCCTCCATGTTCACACACATATATACACACACACAAATGCAGAGAGGAATCAGAACTGAACCAGAGCTGTTGTTAGTTTGTCCACTAAAGTCTGTCTGGTTCTTGTTCTTCTTCAGGCCTTAACGGTAGGTATACACAGTTGTGATAGTTTCTCAGTGATGTGCAGAGTTTCTCCTAAACCTCTCTGTTTCTCTGTTAAAAAAAAGATACATAGTAACAGTCTAGGACTAAATATCAGTGTGAACAATTAAATTATACTAGTGTTAGCCGTTGCCCACTCACAGTCTTTTGAAAAACACATGCATACACACACCTCATCAAACATGAGGTGTGTATTTTGTATATCCTATATGCAGACAGTTTTTCACATATTCTCACAAAACAGCCCATTCAAAAACAATCTCATGGAAATCTATTATGTCGTCTGTGGCCTTCAGAAAATCTTTTCCAAAGAACAAACCAAAGAAGTATAGGTCACTATGGTCATTTAGTCAATTAGTGATGTCAACTGGTTATAATGTCACTCTCAGCACCTCAGCATTACTGATTTTCTCTATATAACAAAGGTCTGCACATTTCAAACAAAGTGCGTCTGACATTCCCAGACTTGTTGGATTTTTAGTTCCTGACAGGCCTTGACCCAGGCTAAAGTCTCCCTGGGTTAATGCAGCTGACCATTCCCACAGCCTGTGTTTCCATAGCGACCAAAACAATGAATGACAAAGATAAATAGCCAAAGGGAATGTGACCTCTGACCCCTAACCTCTCACCTCGGTGCCTTAGTCACCTCTCAAATGATGGACAGTTACATTACATTTAGAGATTTTCTCAAGTTGTTCCACATGTTCTGAATTACCCCAACATTTAATATTTACATATTTTTAAATACATATTTTGGCATTTTGAGTCACAATAATCACAAAAGGAAACTGTATGGAAGGGCACCCTAGATTTAGACAGTAGCAGAATTGTTAAACTTCAGGTGACTTGAGAAGAATTTCATTCAGAAGAATGAAAAAGAAGTAATAAAAATAGGGTGATCAAAATGGATCAGATTAAGGTATCTCCTGAGACAGGAAGTAAAACTAAAGATAAAATGCCTTGATCCCTTCCTATCTTGGAATGTGTCCTTCGGAGGCAGAATTTTACAGCTTTCGGACATAGCCTTCATGAACCTAGATGTGGGCCGACAGTAGGTGGGCCCTGGTGACTCCCAGTGCAATTTATTACCCCACATGACTGCCATTAAAACACGGCCTGAGTTTCGTTTCCTGAGTCTTACCTATATCAGCATCAGGCAACCACATGGCAAAGCCTTAAAGTCTTCCTCACATTTTCATTACACTGAGTGAACCGGTTTTCTCAGCTGAGTTTTAGAGCACTGGGGCTGCTTCCAACATTCACCCCAACATTACTATCACACTCACCCAGCCTAACAAATTACCACTGGGCTGCCCAAACCAAAAAACTAATGAGTAAACACAGAAATGGCTTGCTTTCACGGCACTCTAATGGCCAGCACTGGCCCCGGGGCCCTGGATATTTTCTTGGTGATTTTACAGCAGACCCACTTTAATGTTGATCTTAATTAAGGTTCAACGAAGATCCCCAGAGGCCAGTGGCAGCCATCACCACTGCTATTAAGTCACGCTGTGGAGAATTTACGAGACATCATGGGGCAAACAAACCAGTTGCGCAGCGAACACACTGAATCTGCAGGCGTGCCTAAACTGAAAGACCAGAAGCATTAAATATAGAGATTCGACTCTGATTCAACAAGTGCTGAGTTCCCTGAGCAAATGCGGACAGATTCACTAGTTTGAAAATAACTAACTAGTGCAATTTTAAAGGATTCTGTGCATATACAAGCTAATAGATATGCTAAGTATAAGCACACATTGGCTAATCGGTTAATTAAAGGAATGGAGGTATCCCAAAAATGGAAAAGTCTGTCATTTTTTGCCCACCCTCATGTTGTGCAATTGTTGAGTCTGAATGGGATTTCAGAGATTTAAAAAAAGAAGGATTATCAATTAAGATTTTAAACACAAAATAATAAAGTAACTTTAATTACTCTTTTGGTGCTTTTGCAGTTTGTTTATGTAATTGTTGTAGCTTAACAGGCATGTTTAACATTCACAGCATGTCATGTAATGCTCAATATAATCTCTAAATACAATTGTTATTTTTTTAACAGGTCAACTACTCCTGGGGTTTAAAACGTCCAACACAATCAAACTGTAAAAATAATTCAAAAAGCCTGTCACAGGTTCTTGCTTCCATGGTCTGGTGCGTCCTACCTACAGAAGTGTTCAGCTGCAGTTCTGAGTTTGTACAGTACAGTGAGTCTAAATATCAGCACTGTCTTCCGAAATGCCACAGAACTATGATGAACAACTACTTCCTGTTCTTGGAAGAAACAGTTCTCCAAAGTCAGGAAAAAGTAGGATTTCTCTTCTAAGAAAAGTTTTCTTTAAAGGGGAACCAGTGAACAAGGGGAGTTCAAAATTGCTTTTTTGTTGATCTATCAGAAATATCTATCTATATCTGTAATTGTCACATATACCAGTGAAGCAAGATGATATAAGATACACAATCAAATTTTATGAACCCCAGCTAAATGTAGTGAGCACTTACACAAGAAAAATACACACTTTGTCTTATCGTTCCTGTAAGGTAATTGTGCTTTATTACTCCAGTAACAAGGCTGAATATCTTATGTAATTTTGCTTCTTAAGGAAACATGTTTTGTTTTAAGGATATGAGTAACTGAATTACCTGAATCCACTTTTGTACTTGAGCATTGAAAAAGACAATCACAACTACAAAAGAGTAATTAAATCATAACAGCATTTCCATTTGGAATGAGGTGAACTCTTCTTCTGAATCCATTGAGAAGAATTTCATACATCTTCCAACCAGCGGTACAAAAAATGCTGTACTCAGCAGATAAATAAGCTTCTTTCCTTGTGAAAGAGCCCTATAGCGAAACTCATTCAGAATTAGATCAATCGAGAGACATGAGAAGCCCGAGCATGCTAATTAGATTTGGCACATCCTATCCACACATCCCATAATGCACTTCTGGGAGATGCAATACAGAGCTTCAGTAACAGCAGTGGCAGAATTAAGTGAGTGCTATGTGCCTTCTTACTTCTGTCGTAGGAGGCCCGGATTGGACATGGAGGAAACAAGCGTGAGGAGTGAGTGAAGGGTGGCGGAAGGTGGGGGGTTGGATGTAGAGATAAAGAGAAGATAAAATGAGGATGTTCTGTGATCTTTTCTGAGCTTTATCCTGTCTCTTATCAGTAAGTATGTTGGTTAATCTTCCCAGCATGCTTGAGGAAGCCCTCACACTGTTTGACAGGAGCGCTGTAATGGAAATCTATGCTGAAGCCCTCAGGACTGAATGGCCAGAGGGTGGAAATGAGTAAGTAAACTGTTGTGTAGTGTGAAAACAAGGGCATATGAAACATTTTAGGACATACTTATGCACTTGACAGTGGGACTGATCTCTTCATATTGAAAATTAAATGTTTGATTTTATATCACATTGGGGATATTTTACCTATAAAGGCAAGCTAGCAAAAATTAAAAAAGGTGATTTTTTTTCAAGTTGGAAAAATAAAATCACCAATTTTTGCTAGCAAATCCTGATAGCAATCACTAAGAGGTCTAAACATGTTTATATATTCATATATGTTCTGTGGAAGGTGCAGGACCATACAATGTTTATCAAATCATTCTCTTTTTTCCGAATACAATGATAGGATGTCAAACTTGCCTGTCAAACTATGTGACTTTCTATGAGCCGTGACTTTGGAAAACATTCTAAAGAGAGGGTGGGATCATGTTTTCAAACCTATTGCTAGTTTCTCTAATTGCCTACCCTACACCTTTGTGTGTACTTACGAATAACTTACAGAAATTCATGTGTTTCATAAATAAGGACAAATTTGGTGAAACATTTTCTGAATGTGTTGTTTGTTTTTATAATCACACGTTTAAACAGTCTGTCAGCTATTACTTCTGTTAATACTTCTGTTAAGTTAATAAACCAGACTCAGTCAGGGGAAACACTATAAAACATGCTTGCTTGTTTTTATAAAACAAGTTTGTGTAACAAAAAACATCAAACCAACAAACAAACTTGCAGCATAAAACCAAACAAACATGTTCATATATCAAAAGTGTTTCGGCGGATTGGACCTCATTTATGAAACATGAACAATGAATAGTTGACAAACCACAAATTGACTTGTTTCTTGCATCTAATTATAATCCTGTACACATGGGGTACTGTAGATCCACAAAGTGGAGATTTTTAAAGATACTAAAACATGAGTCTCTTACACATGCATTACGTAAGATACACAGACTGTCCCTCATATGTAAGCCTTTTAAATAGTGAGCCTTACAAAAATGTGTTTTACCATATTGATAAAGACATTTTTCCCCATTTAAAATCAACTAAACTTGTACACAGCACACACTCACACAAGCACACACATTTCTACAACACTTGACAGCAGGTGAAGCGCCTATCTAACACAAGTTTACCTCATCGCATCCTTCAGGGAGACCACTTATCTGTTCATCACACAACCACAGACTCTCAAAGAAACACACACACACACATTCCGTTTCACTCATTGTTGTGGTTAATGAGTCTTAGCATCAGTCTCTTTCAGCATTAGCAACCCTGTCACCACATATTAGCGCCACTGTACCGAGCCCTGTCTTCATCTCATATTGTATTTGGCTTTAAAAACTTTCTCAGACATATGAACTCACTGCAGTTATTGCGCTTGTTTACGTGTGTGCGTATGTGCGGAATGCAGTTCCGAGACTGTGGAAGAAGCGGCACATATTTTTTTTCCCTTCTGCTGCTCAGTGGGAGATTTTTTCCTCATCTCTTGGTAAAACTAAATCTACTGTTACAGCAGCAGGTGCTGGAACCACCAACATGCTCAAAACCCCAGCGGACCAGCGGGGGGAACACATACCTAGACTTCACTATGATGAAAACACTCGAATACAACTCCTTCGAATACAAACACAGTTGTGCGCCACCAAAAATAATACCATATATCACGTTTTCTCATCATTTACTTTACTGCACCACACACAGCATGTCCTGCGCGGTTATTATCACCCGTCTCACTTCTCCCAATTATAAATAATGTTATTTATCACTCAGGCTATTCTCTCATGCCTTTAGCTTGTTTTGAATTGCATATAAACTCACCATTATAAGTAAATGGTCTTGGTGGAGCTGTTCAGTGAATTAATGGAGTTTTCCTCTGTATAAGCTGAGGCCCACTAAAGCTGACTTGGAATGAGATCGTTCTGTAGCTACAGTCACAGTGTGGAGGTCCTCACCCCCACTGGGCCTCTTATAAACATGAAGCCAGTCAACTGACAGCATTGCTTTTAAATAAAGCTTGTGTGTGAGTATGAGTATGAATACACTATATTGGTTAGTGACTAACTAAAAGCAGCATCAAATTTCTGAAACAAGCCATTTCTGTTCCATCAAGTAGTCTTGTAACGTGACAAAATCTCTACATTCGATGTCAAAATCGTATTGCGCTTGCCACCTAACAAGCAGAGGCGATACAAGACACTGTCAAAGGATCTCTCTGTCTCTCTCTCTCCCATACACACAAACACACACACACACACTCAAATAACATCTGATTAATTTTGGCAAATGGTTTTGTTTTGGATTCATTTCAAGCAACCCAATTTGTTTGAAACTCATCAAACCCAGAAAAAAAATCTGTAGACCTTGTCTGCATTTTGTACTTTGAGTTCTTCTGCTTTGAGAAAAAGCTAAATTATGTTGATTGGATTTTAAAAATCATAAAATGTGTTGATAACAGTGCTTTTATCTAAAATATTATAAATAAATGAACATGCAAGGGGTGAAGAGTTAAAAATCATTAAACAGTAAGTGATTTTATATAAGATAATTATATTACTGCCCTTAATACCATTTATTGTTATTAGCTACTTTTTATTAATAAAAACTTTAACTTAATTTACTACTGTAAAATAGGAATGTTAGTCAGTATTTGTCATTAATTAGTTCAAACATAAAGCAGACAGTTCTATCATCCCTTCATTGTTTAAATGTAGTAGAATAACTCTGAAATAAATTAGCATCCATGTTAATAAAAGCTTAGCCAACCATGAAAACTAAAGCATGTCACGCTGTCCATGCAGTTCAATGGCTGTCTCTCAGTAGCGGCCATAGCCATTACAGAAACAGCCTTTGGTTTGTGCAGCCATTTTCAAATCTAACATTATAAACGATGACCCGAAATTGAGGAACAGACAGCTAAATAAAAGAGTAATAAAAGAGAATAAAAGAGAATGAAAGATCTCAGGGGCTGGTGAATAATTCTAACTAGTTGAACTTTCACAGATGGGAGTTCAACAGTATACATGAGACACTTTAGAGAATTAAACAGTCAGCACTACATTACTACAGATCTAATCAAAGTTATGTTTTTCTTTTCATAGAAAGCAGGATTCATTTGCTTTTAAAAAAACTTTACAACGTTTTGTTTTGCATACATAAACCTGTCCTAGGTCTAGTCTCCAGACTTTAGACCCTCTTTAGACCCTCTAGACCCTCCAGGCTAGACCCTTCCAGATTTATCCAGATTAGTGCCAGACTTCAGAGTTTCTGCCTAAAGTCTGGTCCACATTGTAACTTTTCTACACCCACTTAAACAGAAGCCGGCCATCTGAATGCCCTGTAAAGTGAATGACTTCAGTGAAATGACATTTAGGGATGGGTACATCTGAAATCCAGTCATGCCAAAACACTAAACCAGAAAAGTCAAAGAAAAGGAGTCGAACATTCAAATAATCTTGCAAATATGAAACCAAATAAATACCAAAACATCAAAGCTTGCAATTTGACACGAGTATTTTATTGTCCCCTGTGGGAAGCATTTTTTCCTTTCTTTTACATTTGATAAGTTTATTTATTTCGCTATCTTGCCTATTCATGATTATATTTGTATTTTATCATTTGCATTTCCTCACAAGCTTTCAGTACAGACCTACAACCCATCAGGGGAGGATGATAGACAAATAAGATGACAGTTTTCACACCTCTACACAGAGAAAAATAAACCAAAGTAATCTGCAGTGTCCACCTACAGTATTCTTCCAAACAAGCTTTTCCCTCCCTTTAGGTAATGTGGCACATTTCTTTAAAGGCCTGCTTGACCGCAGGCCATATTCTGCACTTTGAAGCTAAATCTCCCACCTACTCTGCCTCTACCTCCAGACTAAAGGGGTCTCCACCCCTCAGGGCTTCTTCACGGCAGGTTAGCTCGCTTCAAGAACTCCTACTGCCCCCCATAGTGATCAACTGACCCCTGTCGAGAAGAGCAGGTTAGCTGGTATTAGGCTAACATAGTGTGGTACAGCTCTATTATCTGACTAATCTGAAACTATTATTAGTCATAAAAGATGACAATCAAACTTCCTCTTTATGTGTTTCTTCCAAATACAAACTCTGTGACTGCCATTTTTGCCCCATCTCCCTCAATATTTTAAACTCTCAATCACTCCCTCTCTCTCTTTCTTGCTCTCATGGGTGAATACACACAGTGTTCCGGCACATCCTCACACACACACTGGACCTGCGGGCAAATTTCAGAGCTAGAACTCTCTCCACATTTTTAATGCAACAGCACAGGTTGAATACTTTTGATAACTTTGACACAACTCGACACAAGCACTCTTTAGTGCACATATGACAATAATAGACATCTTTGGATGTTTTTTTTTCAGAATTTGCCTAGAGTAAAACTTAGCACAGTGTGAATAACAAGACAACAAAACCCTGAACCAAATTTTCTTTTTTTTTTTTTTTTGCTTTTCTTCATGACACCTTAATGCCACGATCAGTCCTAAAGCACATCTGATGCAGAACCAGTAAGTAACGTGACATGCTCTGCCTGTAGCCCTGAAACACAGTAACCCTTGTGGTTTCATTAAAACATAGCATGGCTGCATATTCCAAACTCTGCTAGCATAAAGACTGCGCTCATTTGGTTCCAACTGGCTGTATAGGGTCCTGTTCAGTAGAAAGCTCTCCTCTCTATGCAAAAGTAAGAAAAATATCCGCAGATATGTGTGGTTGGAGGTGAAAAATAAGCACATCAGTGGTTAAGGTCCAAATACAGAAATAACAAGCATAGATACGGCGAGTGGAGCATGCTGACCAAGACACTGAATACAATTGGATATAAATTATGATAGCCAGACACTCAGAGAGCCACATAAAGGGCAAGATTAATAGCCGGGCTTCCTGACTACAATAAGCCAATGTTAAAACATCTTTTCTTTTTTATAATTCATGCAGAAGCTATTGTACTGCTCACAGAAGCTAATAAACGCCTGCTGGCTGAGGCAGGTAGAAACGGATGTTGAACCCTCATTAACAGGTAGGAACACTGGCTGAGCTGGAACTGAAAGTTTATACCCACTGAAGCTCGGCTTCTTACTTTTTACTGTGTTGTGTGCAGAGAATAGGAAAGCCACATATACACTAGGGAAATTAATCTGAAGAAG